>LPNX010525813.1:703364-867136 GCA_001517045.1 Pseudotsuga menziesii | reverse complement strand
ATATATTATTTAAATCAAAATATATGGGTTGTTTAGATAAATGCCTACGTCGGTTTAAGGTTCATGATTGTCTTGCGTCTAGGGTTTGGCTTTTTTCAATCCTCTGTGTATTCTCGGAGGATTGAAAAAAATTGGGCAGCATTTCTACTTGCTCGACACACATTTAAAAATTAAACCGACAGCATAAACGACTGCCGGTTAATAGAAATATTTATACAAACTATAAATTTAAATTTTAAATTTAATAAATTTGAATTTTTTCAATCCTCCATGTATTCTCGGAGGATTGAAAAAATTCGGGCAACATTTCTGCTTGCCGGGCTCACATTTAAAAATTAAACCAGCAGCGTAATCACTACCGATTGACAAAATATATATAAAACAAAAAAAATAAATATTAAATAAAAAACAAATTTCAATTTTAAACATATTTTAAACACTACCGGAAGCATTTCTACTTGCCGGCACACATTGCAAACATACTAAGCAAAAAAAAAAACCTAAAAACGTCTATAACAATGATTTTTTTTCAATTTTAACCTAACATTTTAAAACTAAAATTCCATTTCAATTTCAGAAAACAAGGATTGGGGGTTACCTCTCTGCTCCGACATCGTGGTGAAAGGGGGCGTGGCTTGCGTGGTAGTTTGGTCGAGGTCTCTGGGAGCGTAGCTCCACGGGAGAGGTGCTCGGGGACGTAGATGCTCGGTCAAAGTACTTGTTCGATCAAGGGATGTTTGTGCCGAAATTTGGTATGGTCGCGGGTGCGCACATCCCTTTTTATATATTTTTTTAAAACAGGAACCTCGATCGAGGGTTTACCAAGAGCTCAATTGAGTGCTTGTTAAACCCTCGAACGAGGGTGCGCTTTTTGCATTTTGCCGAAAATCCATTGCCAAAAATTGTTACCCACCTCCATGGATGCACCCATATGTTGCTGCTTCATAGGAATCCAACACAAATTGTGCATTTGTGTTCGATTGCCATAGTTTTGGTATTGAATTTGCAAATGGATTTATCTAGATGTCAGAAGGGTCTCGTTTTTGTATCAATGTAGAGAGATCAAGCAAAGAAGGAAGAAACAAAATGCAATCGTCTCTTGTTAATTGAAAGTCCATCAAGAAGTCATCAAAGCTGGTGTTTTTTTTTGTATTCTTGACTTTCCAAAACGGAGAAAATTTCTTTGGATTTCTGTTGCAAAAGATTATCACTATGTTCTAATGGTTGCAATATTACAGTTTTATCAATAGGGGGCAGCGGGAAGTTGAATATACATTTGGAGTATTGATTTTTTCTACAAGTCTTTGTGTGGTAGTGTGTTTGAATTTTTAAATGATTCTCATCTAGGAAAGATGAGTCTGTTGCCAAGTTGAAATCGATGAAATAAGTAATTTCATAGTGAGTATTTTTTCCATAGATTAGTGCATCTTTAATCCATAGAAGGCCATGTTCATGTTCATTTCCTCTTTGTTGGAACTTTGTTGTGAAGAAAAAGTCTACTATCTTCCAGAATATTTGATCATTTTTTAATAGTAAAGACTTTAACGCTACTATTCTATGTCTGTAGTAACGACTACAAATGACTGGGTGTCTTCTGATTAATGAATCAATTGTTTGTGTTTGGAAAATGTGAGGTGTATTTTCTTTGTTGTTTTTTGTAAGTTGTTCCAATGCTATGCATAAAGGACTTCAAATATGCTCTGCACTTGTAAATGTTACAAAAAAACTTGGTGGCCCAAGTTGTCTAATCATAGCAAAAAGATCTTTTTTCATATTTTCATAATAGTCAGGGGATGTTCTTATCACTTTCAAGGAACGATATGCTATTGGAGTTTTAAGAAATTTCTTGAGATTGGATTTTGATTTTACTTCTTTGGTTGTTATTTTTTTGCCCTTCAGTTTGCCAATGCAGATTGATATCCAAACAGCATTAGATAGTTGTTTTATAATCACTTTAACTGCTTTGAAGAATATGTTTGTTCCATGTCTCTCGAAATCTTTGATTTTGTGCTCTAACTCCCATTTTGCTATATGTTGATATGAGAAGCAATTGAGAATGTCTTCTGGTCTATTAAATCCAAAAAAAAATGTAGGGAAATTCAATTCCTCTGAATACTTATATTGAAATATGCATAGTGGACTAAAGTGTTATGATGGTGCTATTTCTATTATTTTATTGCTCAAGTCATCGAATACCATCTCTATGTCATTTTCATTTTCATTTGTTTCTGTTTCTTCAAAAGCAGAGAAGTTGTTTTCTTCTTGCTGTATTGTTTTGTTAAATATCTTTTCCCAATCATGGTTGACAGCAACGCCTTCGTATTTGTAAAGCTTTGTTTTGAAAAGTTCTTTAAGTGCAGTCATCACAACATTTGGACGGATATTTCCAAAAAGGAATGCATTTTTGTATTGTAGTTTCCTTTTTAGCACAACAACAATTGTTGTTGTGTTGTCCAGGTTTCTAGGAAATGCCAATTGAATCTTGTCTAAATCAGCTGGCACATTGATTATTGTTCTAGTGATGCCTAGTTTTGTTCTTTTGTAGACAAGTTGTCTAACATGTGCAAATGTTGTTCTAGATGACACCAAATGTTCTTCCAATGATGTTAATGCACTCACAGATGGTAGTAGAATATTGCGATGAATTTGCAAAGGTGATGCATACATTGGCATATGCCCATTTTTTAGTTCCTTCTTACAAAATTTGCAAATTTTGCTATTAGTTGAAAGGAGACTAAATTTTCTGAGATTCAAAATATCTAATTGCTACTATTGTTGCTTCATTTATTGTATGTACATCGACTTTGAAATGAAAGCGATCGCAAATGGTACATGGGTATATCAGCGTATCTTGAATGAGTTTCTAGTATCGAGATATTTCTTTGTTTGTTTTTTCAATTTTCACGTTTCTTTGACGTTTAGCTTCTCCCTTTGAACGAATTTTTTTTCCAATGATTGTAAGTTTTTTGCATGGAAATCTACTTTGCAACATTGGAACGTCTTTTGCAACAGTTCAGAGTTTGTGCAAATTATGAAGAAACCTTTATCTAGATCTAGTTGTTGAGATTCTCTTTGTTGCTTGTTGAGAATCGTATGTTGTTGTTTTGTGCTACAAACCATGTTATGTGTTTCCGCCAAAGGTTCCAAACGAATGCATTTGTTTTTTTCATTGTGGTATTCACGAGCCAAGTTTTTCATTTTTTTTCCTATGTTTTTTTGTTGGAAAATGAAGAATATTTTCAATTAATGAAGTCGAAGCTTGCAAACACATTTGATCAATAAGCATACTTACCAATGGTTTGAAATGTGAATGCAAATTTGTGACAGGATGTTGTATCAGATATAGTTCTTTAGATGATTTGCTCAATGGGGAAAACTTGTGAAAAATATTTTTGGAGCTAGTATTCCAGAGGCATATATTATTATTTAGCATTTCAGATAATCATTGGATGCAAAATTTGTCTCCTTCTATATTACCAATGCAATATGGCTCAGCCAATTGTATAACATATGCTTTCCAACTAGGCAGGCAAATTTTTTCGTTGGATATATTTGCAATGATAGATGTCTCCAGTGTTTTGATTGATCTGCTATCATTTCCAAGTAGGAAGTTGCAAAAGGTTTGTTTAATTGTATTTATAACACTACAAGTGTCAAACAAAGATGGAAACTTGCAAATATATTCAAAAAAAGACTCATGACAATCGACATTGGGTTGAGGAATAATTTTCAAACTTTGTTCATAAAGTATTGTTTGCAAAGAGGAAATCTCAGCTTCCTTGTTTTTGCATCTGTTTATGTCAAGTGTTTGAAAAAATGGCTAGGACATATGTCGATTATTTTGTTGGATCCTATATGAAAGTAAAGTTTCAAAGTGACCAGCTGTTGGTGTCTGGTCGTGGAACAAAACTTTGTAGCAATAGCCAGTTGTTTTAGTATTGAATTGAAGGTATGTTGTTTGTTTTGTTAATGACCAAACAACGATTGGTACTTTTAGCCAATTAGAAAACCATTTGATAGAAAAAATGTCACCCCATAGTCCATAGAGGTTTTTTTCGTTTGGTTGGGAAGCAGTTTAAGACATACAATATAGATATTCATCAATATCTAAAATGCTATGTAAATCTTGCAAGTAGTCAACTGCCAAGTCTGTTTGCAATGATTCAAGCGCAACAAGATCTCAACATTCCAAACAAACTCAAAAATGATTAATTGTTCCTTGTCTTACTTCAGTAGATGTATATTGAAAATGCACGATAATGACCAATGCATCAAAAAAAAATCTCCAACATTGTAATGGAAATGTTGTAATCGAAACAAGTTTGATTGAGCTAAACGACTATCTATTTGTTGCCATTCTGATTTTTTGAGTGCGAAGGAATTTGCGTTTGAAGGTATTGCAATTTGCATATGTGTTTGTATCACATTTTTTTAGAATTGGAGCAAGAAGAAATGAACTTTGTTCTTTTCTCTTTTGTTTCCCTTTTTCCATGGCTTGCTATACCACAATAGCAAGAAAGTAGAAACACATGCACCTGCAAATTATATGCGAAAGAGATATTAAGAAAAACATTTGCAACAAAAATGAAAAAGAGGCATTAGCAATAACAAAAGTAGCGGAAACAAAAGAAAATGGCCACAAGGCTTGTGATTGCTTATAGCAGATAATTGATTTAACATAAACAAACAAGGAAGTAAGAAACACTCTATTTCCAACAAGCAGATGCACGTGCTTTAGTTCAAGAAAATGACCACAAGGAACAGTTGCTCAGCCTTATGAGAGATTCATCTGTGAGTGTCTGTAATGATAAAGTGAGTATTATTACCATATACAATCAGTGGTGAGGAAAACCATAAAATAACATAAATGATGATGAACGAGTTATTGAACATATTGGAAACCAATATTGAATATGTGGCTATTGATGAAGCAACCTGCTATTTCTGAACGAAATTCCATGTCTACCCAAGTTCCCAAATTTAGGTCGATTAGCTCATTCCATCTGTATTGAGTTGATTAACCCAATATTAGAAAAATTCAATGGTTTCTTAGCTCAATGGATTCAAGGTTTACTAGCTCACGATTGTAAATGTTTGAAGCAAGCACACTCAAAAATTCAAGGGATGAAGTCACTCGATTAAAGGGAGAGGATTTAATTAGCCATCTAAACATGTTGTTCTCAAAAAACTCGGTCTCTCTCAATGGAAAGATCCCACCCCTCAACTTCCTAACTCAAGGTAGCCTATAGCCAGGTTGGAGTTCAAGCAACGATAATCTTGGAAAATGGGGCCCACATTTTTGTCAAATATACAGGGTGTGAGCAGTAGCACTTACCTCCAACAATTCAAGGTGGATAATAGCCAGGGTTGAGGTTTAGTAGCTATAACTTTGAGAAATAGGGGCCCCATCATACTTGAGGAACCGATCGAGGAGAAAATAATTTCCTTACATAAGGAGAGCAAGGAGCATGGCATCGCCAAGCTTAATATTACACAGACTTTGTCACCTATGCCACTTATGCATGTGGTTCGCAATGTGTGTAGCAGTATTTGATTTTGACGGCAAGAAGTCAGTAGCTCTACTCTTGCATCGTAACGGAAGGGAAATTGGAATAAAGTTAATAATTTCTTGGCCAGGGATTAAAAAGATGCATGGGCCCTAGATGGATGGTTTATATATGACTTGGCTACAACCCTGGTTAGGATGCGCTTAGACAAGCTAAGCCTAATGGTTTCATTTGTTTATGTTTTTTATGAGTACCACAAGTGTTTGTACATTAATGATTGGACGGATTCCCCTCGTGCATCGCTCTTAAAACTTTGGTATATATGATGGGAGGTTTGTTGGCATGTTTGGATAGGTAGCTTCATGCATGATAAGATCATTTGTAAGATTCCTTATATCTAGGAGATCTAAAATAACCATGAACGGGAGATTGGGTGTAGAATTGGTGCTTGCCATTATGGATGGATGGCTACTAGAAGTACTGGTACTCAAAGAAGATGGACCCAATGAAGGTGAGATAGTCGCCGAAGAGGGCGAGATAGATGGACTGGGATACACAAAAACTCTATGATCCAAAGAAATAGTAAGAGTAGGAATCCCTCCAAAAAATGAGGGAAGTGATTGTAACCTATGAGAATGTATTGGGGCCCTAGAGGTCGCAATGGTCCCTACTATTTCTAAATTCTTGTAAAATGAAATGGAAAAAGACCTAAAAATCCAATATCTTACAAGAATAATGGAAGCAAATTTGAATAAGCCTAAATCAAATGAAAGTACAAGTGGTGCAAGGTTAATATAATGCAGATGATTTTTTAAGCCAAATTATTGTCCTATAAAATGAAAAAATAGTCCTAGCCTAAGAGGTGCTAATCGAATGCTTGTGTAAATAAATAATCTTTTTCAAATTTTCTTCAACAAGTGGTCATGACCTCCACAATAGTGTCATTAGGGGGTTTTATTTAACCTGTCTAGTTTTCTAATTTCAAGATTTTTAAAGCTACGGGAGCACTGAGAACTGCTCAGATATACTGGGCAGGAGGAGAACCCTTTAGACGTCAAGAAGTTGTAGAAGCATTGAAGAAACATTTCCCTAATTTCCACAACAAGGAAAGCCTTGCATTGCTTAGGGATCTTGATTCCTTTAGTATGAAATAATCTCTTCTTGTTGCAATTGACTATGTTGTTTCATTAAACAATGAAATTTTCATGCCATCCCATGGAGGAAACATGGGCCATGCAATTCAGGTACCGGTTCAAATCCCAAAATGCTTCTATTTGCTTTTGATTATCTGAAGATTTGTATTGTTATGTATTTATGTTTGTTATCCACCAAAGGGTGTCCTTATAAAATTATTCTATATAAGGACAAAAGCCATGTGCGGGTCACAAAAAGCACATAACTCCCAAGGAAAGGAAGATGCTTCCTTACTTCCTCAAGGTAACATTGTTTGAATAAGACTTCAATAGGGTTATCAGCTAGTTGAATAACGAGTCACTTTGGGTAGCCAGAATACAAAGCAGATAAGATAAGTTGTGATATTATAGCTAACCTTGTTCCAAATACATGTGCAAATCTTAGTCCAGATCCTTTTTTCCTATCTCTTCCATGGAATATATGTTTTTTATTTATTTATGGGTTCTTCCTCATAAATCCATTTGTATACAAGTATCTGAGTATGGGGGTCTAAACCCCACTTACTAAATTTGATAGTATAGACTGAATTCTTTTTTTTGTGGGAGAAGAATGGGTGTATCAAATCGGTGGGTGAAATTTCTACTCGGCATGTTTGCTATGGTTTGTGGGCTGGATAAGATGGTAAATTGGTAGTTGGTATGGAAATCAATTCAATACAGTGACACAATGGTCCAAATATAGCTAACATCCATGATTTATGTTTGATAGCTTCTACCAATATAGAAGAATGTAAAGAGCTGATGATTTTATCCTGGATTGGCAACCTCAATACACACAACATTGCACTCCTTTCGGTTTCAATATGGTGCTTATTCTTGGCCAAAGAATCCAACTTTACTATTGTAAGACGTTTGTTGGCATTGCAAAATTTGTACATAATCCTTCCAACACCCATGCCTATTGCTCGACAATAAACTCAAAAGTGAGGAGCGACAATTTAAAAAGAGGTACTAGGAGCAAGATGATGATATTAGTACGTTTCCTAGAATTGCCAATGTATTTATTCTATTAGTGATGTTACTTGTAGCCAATTATTGTCCCATCTCCCCATGCGTTAGTGTTGTTTCTTATAAATAATTTTTGTTGATGCTAATTTTCATGGGAAACTCGCAATAATCAATATCTGGATCAATGATTTCTCTTCAAAATATATGGATACTAAACGTGATAAAGAAAACTCTCTGAGCTCAATTCGTGTGCTGCCCCTAAAATATATGTTGCTGGTGTTAATTATGAACCCCTGAAACACTAGACCCATCCTGAAAAAAACACTCCACAACTGTACCCTATGGCTGTCACTGATTTTAATATCTGTAAATTCACTGAAAATACCCGATACAACGCTTCCTCCATCATGATCTTGCTGCTCTAGAACAATAACACGTAACTTGTCTGTATGGAAATCGTTCTGGACAAACTCTTATACGAGAATTTTTTTTCCAATTTTTGGTTGGTTTTAAAAACAAATTCTCTGAGCCTATCTTTGTGTTTCCCCTAAAATTTATGTTACTGGTGTTAATTATGAACCCTTGAAACACTAGATACAACCTTAAGTATAGACTCCACAGTTGTACCCTATGGCTGTCACCAATTTTATCATCATTAAATTCACTGAAAATACTTCACACAACACTTCCTCCATCACTATAATCTTATTGTTCTATGAGGTTGACTCACCCAAACTTGCGAGTCTTAGGCAAGTGGTGCTTCATTGCAAGTTAATACAACAATTTAATTTATCAAGGATTCCTATGTATTATTGAAGATTCTTAAAAATTCACCTTGTAATTCTAATTGAATCTATCTCATTATGTGGTTCATCTTATTATTTCAAAACCACTGATCTTCTCATCTAACAAAACCCTGAAAATAATTGTCTTCATCAAGCTGGTCCCATTTATTTTAACACTGGTGAAAGTATATTGACCTGTCTAGAAGCACTCTTCTTTACTTGTTTCCAATAGCTATTTGTAAAGTGCATTGATGTAAATCCAAATTAAGTCCACTCAATAAATAGTTTTGATACCAAGTAAAGGAGTACTTGAAGACCATAGATCGCATCTCTCTATCTATAACAAAACTTGGCATAAATGTTTAATAAGTCAATTGGACGGTAATATTTATTTAATTTACAACCTTGCAATACAATAAAACCTCGTGATTAGCGTCCACTATCACTTTTAGTGTATTTTTCATCATTTTTTGGGCAAAGTGGACGCTTTTCCTCGGGATGGCATTTTTAATGGCGTTATTTGAGTCCCTTTTAAAAATTTGACGCTATTTTGGATGCTAATTAGCATCCCAAATAACGTCCCAAATAGCATCCTTATTAGCGTCCCAATTATCATCCCAATTAGCGTCCTAATAAACATCCCAATTAGCATCCCTATTTAAAAGTTGGCACTATTTTGCACGCTAATTAGCATCCCAATTAACCTCCCAATTAGCATCCCAATTAGCATCCCCATTAGAATCCCAATTAGCGTTCCAATTAGCATCCCAATTAGTGTCGCTTTTTAAAAGTTGGCATTATTTTAGATGCTAATTAGCATCCCAATTAGCATCCCAATTAGCGTCCCAATTAGAATCCCAATTAGCATCCCAATTAGCGTCCCAATTAGAATCCCAATTAGCATCCCAATTATCATCCCTTTTTAAAAGTTGGCGCTATTTTGGACGATAATTAGCATCCCAATTAGCGTCCCAATTAGCATCACAATTATCATCCCAATTAATACCCCAATTAGTGTCCACAAAAGCATCCCATATAATGCCAAGAATAGCCTCCAAAAAAACGTCCTGAATAACATAGCACCATATATTAATCCAGGGTTAGCAACATGAATTGTGCCATGAATTTTGACAAGAAAAATATTCAACATAGAGCCAAGTATAGAGCCAGGAAATGCTAGACTTGGAGTTGATTTGCTGAACGCTAAGTATTGTTGCTGAGTTGATTTGCTAAACGCTAGTACTGCTACTAAGTTCATTTCCCTTAAAATATGAGGTTTGACTATAACTGTCAACTAATTTGAAATTTGGGGATACATGCCCTGCTATTGCCATAAATCTGGAGATGATTTCTTGGAATCTTGTAGCTTTCAAGTGTCCAATCTTTGACCCAAATATGCTTTGACATCCTATACTCTAATATTTGTCCCTCCTTTGTCCCTCCTTTGAATACCACATGTTAAATGAATTCCTGGAAATGATCGATTTGATGCCTTGAATATGGGGTTGATCTTTATTATTGATCTTCAATATCTGAGATTTGAATGCTGGTAATGTGGACCTCCTACTTTGCTGGCTGGAGGATTTGACACCACAGAGTCTTAATGGTATTTCCTTCTCCAAACATCTGTAAATCCCCATTGCTAATATTACTCTTGATTACTAGATATTTTGTAATATACTCTATCACCTATTCACAATATTACATTTCTCAATATGCCACGAATTTTAAGATCCACTACTACGACAAAGGAATTTGCCTTGTTCAGATCGTTACTAAGAGCTGGTAGAGAATTCAATGTTCCAACACATAGGTATTGATAGGATAAATATGCAAGTGGAAAAATATCAAATGTATTTTTGATAAACATTCAACAAGAAATTGATGCCAATAGGATGGTTTCATATGTGAGAAGTAGAACTCCTGCATATTACTTAACTGCTAGCAAATTCCATTTCAAAGCTCCTCCTTCAAGTGTAGGATGCCAAAAATTCAACTCTAGATTTTCACCTTCAAGTCTTCTCTGGCCTCCAATGACCATAAGGTCATTTATATAGGTCTAAAATATAGGACCCCAACCCTTTATTGAGCTTTCCATTACATACAGTTTTCCCAATATATTCCAAGCATGGTATCCTTGTTATATTTCTTGACTTCATTTTTTTAGTGCTTGATTGCATAAAACTTGATTATTTATCATTGCAACCAAGTATGTTGTTGGTTCACTGATTTTGTCAAGCAGTTATACTATGTTGCCTGTATAATGCACTTTACTGCTAAAGGGAACCATTTGAGACAACCATAGTTTGAAAATAAACTTGTTAAATATCATTGTGCATATATATATATATATATATTCATATTCTAGTTTAGCATAGAGAGCTCCATCAAAATATGGTCATTTCCACAAATCTCATGATGACAAAGTGTATGCACAGAGCTAGAACATGTGTAGATGTTGAAGTGTGTGTGGGGGTGTTGGGACATGATTGTAGGTACTAGAATGTGCATATTGATCTCGAATGTATGCACATAGGGTCTAAAATTGTGACATCCTATGACATGGAGTCACACGTAAACAACAAGTATAGGCTTGGGAACAAAATTGGTGGTGGTTCTTTTGATGAGATATACTTAGGATTTGCTCCATTTTTTATTTTATTCACTCAATGAGTAATTGTTTTGTTGATTCCATACAATCTTAATTCATCAAGTCCCACAGACTTTGTATTCACTTGAGTTTGTCTGAACAGCATTACATGTTGGTTGTGATCGACATATTTTCTCTTTATCCATGACTCATGAGTGTCACCATATGGAAATTTTGTATCTTATAACACCAATGGTTCTCAGTTCTTTATTACTTTTGCAGCAACACCTCATCTTGATGGGTATATACTTGATTCCATATCTATGATTTTTTGTATTCACCTAAGTTTGTTTGAGCAGCTGTGAATGTTGGTTGTGATTGGCATATTTTTTCTTTATCCATGACTCATGAGTGTCACCATATGTCAATTTCATATTTTAGAAATACAAGATTCCTTTACCTTGAAATAATGGGTTATTTTCTTTTGGTGCCAAACACCAATGTATTCTTACCATTTGACCTTTTAAATTTTGATAAATATTTGTAGGCGGTTCTCTTTAGTCTAGTTCAGTTGGTCTATATGCTACTAAGGGGATGAGGCTAACATTTGTCTAACTAATGTGGATATATTTCCTCTCCCCATCTCTATTTTTTGTTTTACTCTCATATAATTAATGTCCCTTTTCTTATTATCAGCAACAAGCATGTCGTCTTTGGAAGAGTTGTTGAGGGAATAGATGTAATGAAGAAAATTGAGCAGTTATCAACTGCAGATCAAGGAAGACCTGTTGTTTCAGTTAAGATTTCTAATTGTGTGAAATATTTCCAGGCAAAGATAACAATATAGTTGCAGTTGATGAAGGTACATTTATATTTTAAGTTGTAAGCATCATGATATGCCATTGTTGAATTTTTAACTGACCATAAATGTTATATTGTTGTATATATATTATTTCAAATAGTTTGGTGTTGTATAATTGTATGATGTACAATTTGTTGTCTTGTTAATCTAATAAATGGAATTTTCTCTCCAAGGAGTCCCAGTAGGAGCCCTCGAAAGAGTTTGAGCAGAATCCCTAGAAGAAGCTTGAGAAGAATCCCAAGAAGGAGCTTGAGCAGGAGCCAGAGTGAGAGTCCTAGGAGAATCTCAAGAAAGATCTTGAGTATAATTCCTAGAAGGGTATTGAGTAGAAATCCTCGAATGAGTTTGAGTAAGAGCCCAAGTCGCAAGGCTTTAAGTAGGAGCCCAAGTGTGATTGCACGTAGGCCTTTAAGAAGGAGTCCATGAAGGAGTTTGAGTAGGCATTCGTGACAAAAACTAGCTCTAAGTCCTTTGAAAAGTCAAAGCAGGTATCCAATAAGAAGTTTGTCAAGAGGCTCAAGTCGTAGTCCTATTGTTGATAAGAGTACACTTCCCCATCATAATCAAAGTCAGACTCCTGGAAGAAGTCCTAGCCTAGGGGGCACACCTAAACGTATGAGAAGAGGTTGTGGATTCAACCAATGTTAATCTTATGCTCGACGTTATCATACACCGCCTCCATATCGCTCTCCCCCAAGGTCTCATCGCCTCAGTGAAAGGAATATTCCTGAAAGGGACAAATTTGTATGCATTCATAAAGCCTCTTTAAATTTCCAAAGTTGGAAGGAATTTCTAACAGAATAATTTTATTTTTCTATGGTAGATATTCAAGTTTTAGGAGTTATTTTGAGTGCTCACCACCAAGACATTACATAAACGCACCAAGAGGCAAGACTCCTCCAATGTCAAAAAGCATTATATTTGTTGCAGTGCTTGAAGAAATATGTTAAGAATATGCTTTTAGCAACCTCTTTTATAAACACTATTGGCTATTTGGTATCTTTGAAACACTATCAAAATCATCATAGTTAAGTGTTTCCACATCAGCCATATAATCAAGGTTAACTTGTCAACAACATCACATGATTGCCAAGAGTTGGTGATATGGTTCCTTCCAACAATTAGTTTTCTCTAAGATCTAAAACCTTAGTTAAACTGCCTATTTTTGAAGGATTCGTTGAGATATAAAATCCTCCAATGAATAGTTATAGTGAGATTATTGCGGTTTCGAATCGAGCTTTCCTAGTTTCATCATCTCTCCTATTTCAAAACAAAGGACACAACTGAGATTGTTGTCTGAAAGAAGAAAATTAGGAAAGTTCTTCAATGTCCCTGGGAAGAAGGTATACTCACACATGTCCCATGTAAGGAGGTACATTTCCACAAATGTTGTTGTTAGAAATCTCAAGGAAATATGATGTAGAGAGCTTATAAATATTTCTTGGTATAAATCTTGTGAAGAGGTTGCTATGCAACACATTGTAGTGAGATGTAGTCATGTATAAGACCAGTGATCGAAGATGACAAGATGGGTCAGCAACATACTGCTGCATAGGCTATAAGGAATCCATTTGCTCAATCTATTGAATATTATTCAAGGTACTCCAGGATGCTAAGGGTTTCAAATCTAGAAGGAAATGAATGCGACAAACTTGGAAGCTGAGAACAACTCTTAATCCATGAATCAAGGCACAATAGAGTACAATTTGTAATGGAAAAACTCTATATCATACAACATTGAAATGATTTGTTTAAGATAATTACAACTCCATTCTATAATCAATGGGAACCCTTGTATTGTCATTTTGTTTCAATTTATTTCTTCCAATCGTAATATATTTTAATTTGTAACAAAGAAACTCCATATCATACTAACAAATTCTTAATGGTTCAGTAGAGTGCCTTGGTTAAAGGATTGCTAGAACAACTTATGTCAGACCCATTAGCAATGTTTCTATTGTGCAATGTGTTCAAATTAGAGGGAGTGCTCCTGTGCCTATGAAGCAAGATGGTCTCAGACAAGCAAGTTTATCCTTTGAAGGAGGATCAATTCCATCAATACCATTGAAACCCATGCAAGATAACATAAGATCACTTTTACAATTCTATAAGGAAATATACAACCGTATTACAATGCCTTCCTTTTATAAAGGGAATACCATGGGAAAATACCACGGGCTGCCCAAAACCAAGGGCCCGTAAATCACCCATTATTAACCAAGTCATGACTCTCCCCCTCACACAAACACGTCTGAAATAACATCTCTAAAGAAGGAAGATCAGGCTCCACAACCAATGGATTCTTGTTTTTTCCAAAGCTTATTCCATTTCCATAAACATGACATCCCATTCAATTAGATAGAACAATCATTAAAATAAAATTTTGAATAGCCTATAGATCTACTCAGCCATACTCCAAATCTCTTGCTTTGTTGTAAAAAAATAAATGCAGTAATTTATGTCATATATATGTATTGACAATCATTTGGAGCTTCATTTTGTCTTGTTTCTCTTGATATATGTTCATATTATTTTCTTTGTGGAGAGAAAACAACTACTCCATATTCATTAAAAAAACATCCTAAGTTTTTTTCTAGCACTAAGGTTTTTAGGAAACTTTGAGATTAATGTTTCTCAAACTTGATTGTTTTGTCACAAGTGTCTTTGGTTTTGTGTTTTAGATTGTGCACTAGACATTCCTGTAGGACAACCCATATGAGTACTTTTGGGCTAGATGTTGTACTTGTCAATGAATTCTTGAACACATTCTCTATATCTTGATATTTTTTGTTCCTAGCTAGCATAAAATACAAGGATTCGTATATGTGCTCTTAACTTTCTTTCATCTTTTTCTTTATCTGATTTAATGTCAATCTAAATAATCCACTGAGTAGTTAAACTATTGCTTGAACATGTTAATTCAATTGAGGAAAACCAAATATTAGTTGAACATATAGATTCAATTACAAATCATATGAACACTGTAGTTCTTATAAAACCCTAATGTGATAAGCATCATCATATAATCATATGAAACCCTAATCTGATAAGAATCATCATATAATCATATGAAACCCTAATCAAATAAGCATCATCATATAATAATAAACAAGGATATGAAATACATTATACAATGATTTGGAAAAGAGAATAACATCAAATATTTATTGATAATGGAAGAAGTACAAACTTTACCTTCTCCTCTTTCTAGGCACCTCTCGAAACCTTGATCTGGATCTCAGTCTCCAAGATCTGCAACACAGGAAGATGGAATCTAGGGAAAAGGTAAGGGGTATGAGAGTCCTAATTACACCATCATAACAATACAAAGATCAAGTCTCCTTCATGGACCTCTCTCCCTCTCTTATATACTTTTATGAAGAGTTAGGTTCAAGTAGGGATCAATTAAAACTGCAGGATCAGTTCCAAAACCACCCAAAGAAGCCCTAATTCGAGAATTTTTATATTTTTATATTGTTTTGGCCACTTCAAGAGAAATCCATTAGTTTTATGAAGCAGAGTCGTGAGTGCCAAGGAAAATTTGCGAGTTTTCTTAAGCAAAGTCACAAATGGGTAAAAAATGACGATCATTTTTAGGGTATTTCCATGCATTTTCAGGGTTTGGTGTCTTCTAGAAAGTTTTTACTTACTCAAATACCTTTCCAACAGTCTAGAGACGAGGTTAACCAGAGTTACATAACTCTATATATGTCTCCTCCGATCAAGGTGTTTTTTCAGTGACTGAGAGAGACTTTCATGAAGTGTTGTCATGGAAGAGTCGACATGTGACGAAAACATGGAAAAGTGGTCATAGGTAGAGATGTGTATTTTATACTATAACAACATGTAAAAAACAATTGCACATGTTATTCACTTTTTCAATCATGCTTTCTACAACAACTGCAACAACTTGGTAACAAAATTTTGCAAATGTCCTCCCCTTTTGCATTTGTAATTGCAAGGCCACAATTGTCCAAAATTGCAATACATATACAATTTCCTATTTTTCAGCGACCCATCTTTTCTTTTTTGAATAATTAAAAACACTGCACCTGTAACTGTTTATAATATTATCCATACTTTTACAGCTATTACAAATTCATGGCTTTCTAGCATTTCAAATCTCAGTATTTTGTTCTTGTTCAAGGTAGATAGCTAAAGTATTTGCAATTGAACTTTGAACAGTTGATCTATTTTATGTTCTCATGACCTTTGCTTTGAAATTAGATATTTTTAGAACACACCTCGTTTGTGTTGAATTGTTTTCCAAATTACATGTCCCTTCCTACTTTTGCCAATTTGAAAAAAAAGCGTTCTCATTGTTGTCATCATTTCCATGTGCTGTGAAACATGTTAAAGAAAATGATTCTTTGCATTTAAAAATATATTTTCCAATGCAATTGTTTATATGTTGTAAGTTTTCTCCGCTTTCTAGCACAAAATTGGTTTTACTATCAGTTTCCTAATATAACGTCACTTGTTAGTGTTTTCAATTAGATTTCTAGATAGTGGAAAATTTTATATTAGATTTGTTTGAATATAAATGATATATATGAAGTCCTTCCCTTCTTATTCTTGTCCCACAAAAAAACAAGAAAACTATTCATTTAAATGCTCCTCTGCGAATCTTGCATTTCAACTTGCACTTGTGCACTTGCATTATACTCAATATACCTATCTACCGTGACCCACTTGCATGTGCAATGGTTCCTCAAATTCAATAGACATTGTACGTGGCAATGTTGGGGACATTGCCACATCGTGGATCTTATTTAGTGAATTCAAAAGAGATAGAACGTTGAATAGTATAGAAGTTATAATAAGTGGGTTTGCTTATAGAATTTTGCAATGCAATTACTTATAAGAAACTTCAACAAGTAAATTAAACATAATTAGGGATAGAAAGCAAGCTAATATATATTTAACAAAACAAATAATGAGTATATATATATACATGGATTCAAATATTAGAGTTTTCTTTAAGAAAAAGGAAAATTGAACATTTTAGTCGATGATAAAAGGAACTTCAGCCTTTTGAATTCATAGTACGAAAAAGGAAAACATACATATCTAGTTTGCGAGCAAAGGAACTTCAATTTTTTCTTTCATTTGATCATTATGCATATGCACAACACTACATTAATCACTTAGCTATGCTTTTTTTAAAACTCTTAATTGTTTTTATCAATTATACTCAAATTAATAATATTTTCCAAAATTTACATTTGTTAAAAATAAGTAATATGTTTTTTAATCAATTAATTATATATATATATATATATATATATATATATATATATATATATATTTCAAATTTAAATAATTTCTAAAATATGATATTAAAATATAATTTTTTAATTCTAAAAAAATATAAATAAATAATTCCAACAATAAATAAATAAAAATATGAAATTAAATATAGCAATAACTAAATCATATTCTTACCTAATGAAAAATGGTTTTTCACAACCGTTCCCTTCAAGAAGCAAGACAAATCTCCCAACGTGCTTGGATTATGGAAAGTTGGACTAATCAAACCATAACCGAGAGGGAGGTGGACTAATCAAACCATAACCCAGAGGGAAATGTGGACTAAAAGTATAATAACAACAAATGGGACAATATAGCCATCAATAAAATAACAATAATGGTTGGGACAAATTAAAAAATAAACTATTCACGTTATAATAAACCATAGAGAAACAAAACCACATCTTTCACCTCTAATTGCTAGGGTTTCTTTTTACGTTATAATAAACCATAAAGAAACAAAACCACATATTTCACATCTACATCCCTTCTAATCATTAGACAATGTTATTTTATGGAATTAAAAATCTGTTTCCCACATTTTTCCACCTTCATTTCTCTTCGGTTTCGTAAGTGAAAAGACTTTATACATGCATGTAGGGTCTATTATCTAGAAGATAACTATTAATTAGCAAAATTTGTTGCTGAAACATCTTTTTCCTGTTCTATAAATAGGACCACAGCTCAGCTCACATTATACATATATTCATCAGTTCCAAGTTTCCCCCCGAAAGGGGACAAAAGGGAGGTCTTTTCGGGGGTAGGGAAATTATGATTGGGATAGCGGATGCAAAGCTATGGAACTTAGTCTTCACAAAAGGTCCTTTGCCGAAAATGATACCCGGCCCAAAACCACATCTTTCACCTCTAATTGTTAGGGTTTCTTTTTACGTTATAATAAACCATAGAGAAAGAAAACCACATATTTTACATCTAATGGCTAGGGTTTATTTTATTGATAGTTTTATAATGTTTTGAATTTGAACATTCTAGAGGGAAATGTGGACTAATTGTATAATAACAGAAAATGGGACAATATAGCCATCAATAAATTAACAATAATAGTTAGGACAAATTAAAAAATAAACTATTCGCCTTGTAATAAACCATTGAGAAACAAAACCACATCTTTCACCTCTAATTGCTAGGGTTTATTTTATTGATAGTTTCATAATGTTGTGAATTTGACCATTCTAGATGATAATGTGGTGTGTAAGGATGGAAACTAAAAATTATCATAATTTTATCATGATGATTATGAGGTGAGGATTTTTTATCTCTAGTAATTTGATAATGTTGTTTGTCAATTTGCACATTCTAGAGCATTTAGTATATGATATGATATCCACTAATAAAATACCATTAATTTCATAATGTTGTTTGTCTATTTGCAACATTTATTAGATGATATGATATCTAACAATAAAATACAAATAATAGTTTATCCCAAACAAAAAATTAAATCATTCATACTATAATAAACATAAAGAAGCCCATAAACAAAACCACGTCTTTCAACTTTAATTGCTACACCCTATTCAATGTCTCATGACATGACATTGGGAAGATTTCTTTTATATAATAGTTTCATAATGTTGTCCATATGAACATTCTAGATTATATGCATCTATTTCATAATGTTGTTTATATGATCATTTTATATTGTATGCATCTATTAATGGTTGGCTGGTGTGGTGTGGTGTGGGGAAGGATGATAACTAAAAAAATATTGTGATTTAATCATGATGATGGAGAGTTTTTTTTCTCCAATAATTTCATAATGTTGTTAATTTTCACATTCTAAATGATATGCATATATTAATAGTTGGTGTGGTGTGCAAGTCAATAACAAGTAGAATTTATTGGTTGGCACAATGTGAAAGTGGACCACAATTAGAATTTATTGTGATTTAATTATGATGGTGGGAAGGTTTTGTTTTCTCTAATATTTTCATAATGTTGTCAATTTGAACATTCTAGATGCTATTGGCATATTTTAATGGTTGTCGTGGTGTGCAAGTGCATAACAACATGAAATGTGTTTTGCATTTATTAATGTGGCTAGTGTGGCATAGAGGTGGATAGAAACATGAAATTGTTGTGATTTAATAATGATGGTGGGAAGGCTTTTTTCTCCCTAGTTTCATAATGTTGTCAAATTCAACATCTATTAATGGATGGAAACATCAAATTAGTGTGATGTAATAGACACTACCACCATTACCCCACATGCACAACCAAGACAAAGTGACACTTTCTTAGTTTTTTTTATAAATATCATCAAATCACTCGTGATCACAAATGAAAAAAATAATTATATCAAATTTTGATGATTTTGAAAAAAGAAAATATTCTAATTTTTTAAATCTTTATATTTTGATAAACATTATAAAATTTTGTAAGGATTTTGATATGATAATTAATTAAAGTCAACATATTTTGCCCCAAACCGAATTTGATAGATATCAATTAAAAAACTAAATGTTGAAAATAGATGTGCCTACACATCTTATTTTATATTTTAAATAAAATGGTTAATTTTTGTATTAGAAATTTGATGCAACCTCATTGATAATCATAATAGTACCAAAAAAAAGAATTTTCCCATGGTCTATAGTTCAACATTTTTCCAAAAAATAAAAAAAATACTACAAAAAGGAAATACTACTCAAAAGAATTGTCCAAAAGTTTCTACTAGTATAAATCTTGAAAAGGATACCTATAACCATAGCTACTTTGGAAAAAATTTAAAAAGCTTGATCTTAATGAAAAAATTGTTTGTTGTGAGCTTTCTCATGATCAATAGGCGAACATTGAGTCATGATTCATACCATCCATGTCCACAGCTTTAGGTGGTTGACAAGCAATCTATTCTTCTTTAAGATGCCTAATAATTGAACCCATTAACAATCTAAAGTTAAAAAAAGGACACTACAAGTTCCAATTCAAATTTGTAAACAAATGTTGAAGCAAATTGCACTAATTTTATAAGGCTTGAATTTGTCTCTTCTACTGAACCAAGGTCTCCATTATCACTACATACCCATTATTGTGAATTTCTTCTTAAGCATGCCTTTTACCTGTAATCGAGAAAAAATATGTTTTCGATTGTTTCTTATAAGATCGGCTTTCCAATGTAATATCTGATGGATGACATGAAATGTATCATTATAATAATTTGGTACTTTTGGGGTGGAAAAGTCTTAAGTATTAACTTGTAGGGCCCAATTTTACGGGTAAGTTCCACTTGGTGATCTGGTGTCTAGAAAATTTTAGAGTCTGTTTAAGGCTTAAATGACTATTTTTGGTGTCAAAAATTTGTGACCATATATTTAGCCTCTCAATGTTGTTATAAACATTTATAAATTTCAAATTGTGGAAAATCACCTCAATTGAAGTTCAGATTAAAAAGTTATGCCTCGCGTAATTTTACATATCATATTAACCACCATGGTACAAAGTGGATGCCACATAATATTCCATTACTCACGCATGTTGATCTATTCACATGTCGAATTTCAAGAATATTCTAGAGGTTCCAAACCTTAAAGCTATATGACTACCACACTAAGCCAAATAATGGGCCACTAGGAAAATAAGGGGAAAAGATTTGGGTGTGGGATATTGAAGCATATCAAAAGAAGTAGAAGGTCATGTAGAAACCATATTGGCCACATAGTCCATGGTGATTCCATAGTGGGCACCCCTTTCTTGATATTTACATTACATTACTGAGAAGAATAGAGCAACGCATGGATCTCTAGTTCTAGCTAGGTTTTTCCCATATTAGGTTTTCCTGGGGTACATATTGTGTTCATTGTGTGCACGGTGTGTATTTTATTTCATTCATTTTAGTTTTTCATTCATTTCAACTTAATTTAACAATAAGTAACTCTAAATATACAATATAATTAAAACACTCCATAAGAAGACATTGTATATGATTAGATATAAGTTCTGGTGAATTATTCTAGTGGAAGATCTACTTTAGTTTACAGATTAATGGAAATTCCCAACATGAGAGTGAGTAACCACATTGTTCATTCTTTAAATAAACTAAAAGGAAACATGTTAATTTCCTTTGTCAAAACATTTAAATCACACCAAGCCATGTTTAAAGGAGGGATTTGTTTTAGGGGATAACACCGACTTAGGATGAATGAATGACACACCGAATGTAAGATAACTAACTTAACTCCATAAATAATCAATTACTAAATGTAACTACATATGGAAATAGAATAAAATAATACATTCAATCATATTGTTGTCCCTTGTATATGTTTTGCTTGTGGTTCTAATTACTTTCCATTATTTTAATTTGAACTACACGCAATAAAAACAAAATTGATGCAAGGATTTCCAAGGGCTAAAAAAAATGATGATGCAGGGATTTCCTAGGGTTATAACTTTTGACTCAGCTATTTGTTTGGGATGAAATTTAACATGAAGTTGTGCCTTGAATATTTCACTACAGTGATCTTTTTACATAACATGACTCGGGGGAGGGAAAGAAGAGATATATTCATAATATATTAAGAACGAACAACAAATAAATATTGTACCTAATGATTTTCATTTACACCTTAATCACCCAAGTTAGGGTTCCTCCAAATTAGACTACTTATATTCTTATGTTATGCTTATACTTACTAAGTTTACTTTGGTTGGGAAACAATGTGATGTTTAGACCCAACTCAAATCCAACAACTGATTTAGAATTAGAGGGGTCTAAAAGAGGGAAAACTGTGAAAATATAATGACTACTCCTTTATGAATTATTCTAGCATAGCTTAGCTTACATGGGTCTCTTGGGGAATCTCCAAAGAAACAACCCTTATTTATATCAAAGAAAGGTGGTTAATACAACTGAGAATATAGGTTAGATTTTTGCACGTGTACATGCCAAATGGCCTCCTCTCAGGATCATGTATTTAATGAACTTTTAATTATTTTTTCATTTTTTGAAATGAAACTATGCGTTTCATGAAGGCAAGTTGTGGCTATCCTACAAGTTTCGAGACAAAAGCTGCATACAAGTAAATAAAGAAGAAAAAATGATGTTAGAAGAGGATGAATGATAATAAAGGTATATATGTGACTAAATAAAACTATAATAAAATCCCCCTAATGTATGAGGCTAGAAGTGAAGCTGATGGCCAAAATACATTATAATAGTATGGAAATAGTAGACCAAGTGAAACCAAGTGGAGTATAGAAAACCAAGGATCAAGAGGGTGAATGCAAACATAAACAAAAATATTAGATAAATCTCTTCATTGAGGTGGGCATACCCACATTAAGGTGTAAACAAGCATGAATGAAAAATGAAATACATTATGGATCCACCCAATGTGTGAGGTTAGGAGCATATGTATAGCCCAAATATAATGATCGTTGTTTCTTTCCCATGTGCTTGTGTGTTTGAATGTTTAGAAAGAGAGATATTAGTAAAAAAAGAAGGACTTCCTATGGAGAAGTGATGAATGGCACCTACAAAACAATACAAACCTACTATGGAGGTGATCTCTTTATACAAATGAGGAGGGAATTCCTATGCTCATGAAAATTATGAAATTACATTATAATAGATGAAATATACAGTTATGGACATATCAAAGAAACACATTCTTCTCATGTGAAGATAGATTCAATTATCGAGAAATGGTATTGTTAATTGAATACCCTCATATATTAACATTGTCACTGTCTAAGATGGATGTAATAGTATAGGACTATTCAGTGGGAGGGGACTCAAAACCTATAAGGATTCTCTGGAATGGAGGCTCTTGCTTGAGGTTTTGGATAGGCATACAAGCTAAGGGGTCTTCGACTGAAATTGGAACATTGTAACCGCCATGATTTACAATATCTTAGGTGATAACGAGTTGATGTTGAACACATGGGAGCCTAATGAGTAAAAGAGAAATGGTCTCTCTACTCAAAATGAAGTCAACCATTGATAATGATGAATGGGAACCAAGGTACATGAAATATAGTTTTTGCACTCTTAGAAAATTATTTGATATCAATGGAAGTGAGTGTTTTAGAATAAAGGATAGAGGGTACTTCTCAATCACAAGGATAAAAAAGTAACCAACTATAATGGATTATGAATTTGGTAAGAACGAACAATATTTATCCGATGTGTATGGGACACAATAACTCGTTTGGTCATATCATGAATGTCAATTGATATATGAAAAATTAATGACCGATATCTCATAGTGTATCATAATGTTAAAAAAAAGGTACATATGAAAAGTGGGTATTGGAGACCATGCAATTATCTTGAATGAGTGAATTGGGTGACTTTGGATATAAAACATTGTCAACTGGGGATAACAACTTGGTGGGATTGCAATGATTAGTATTTTTATGGGAGATGTTGTTGGTGACTAGAATAAATGTATTCATAGGTAACTCACTGTAGATTTTCCAATCAAAGGGAACATAGACTATTATCAAGAGATGATATTCAATTATAAAATAGTACAAATATTAATGTTTACCTCGCTTTGGTATTTTTAATTTCTCTCGATGTTTTTTGTATTTATATTTTTATAAATAAATAAAATAATATGGATACGTTATATAAAAAGAGATGGGTTCCCCAAAATAAATGCAATCAAATGGATATGTTTTACATGGTGAGAGTGATGACAATGAATAGGGACTGAATGACTAGGGTGGATACTTTTGGTGGGGTGATGAGAGATGGAGTGAAACAAAAATGGTATTTAATTCATGGAGGAGATGAGAGGCCAATTGTATGTGTCAGAACCAATCCATTATGATTTTTGGTTGACTGATGGGATTCAAGGGTTTTGGGGTAACTTTATGTTGAGTGAGAGATATGAGTGTTTGTTTATCAAAGGCACAAAATAAAGGAACTCCCAATACTATGGGGTATAAATTATCATGGTTTTTGTAAGGCAATGGGTAATTAACTAAGATATACCATGAAGGTGGAGTAGTAATACCTACCATGTGCTATTATGCGTCTAGAATGAATGAGACTGCTTGACAAGGCATGATGGAGCCTATCATAATTTAAAGGGTAAACAAATGTAAAATTCATTGATATAAAAGGGATAACATATCCTAAATGTTGATGAGAGAGAATACATGATAAGGGCCCATGAATGATTGGTAGTTTTATACACATTAAAAAAAACTATAGTGTAAGAGTGCTTAATAACTAACCACAAAAATCAAGATAATATGCATTGGACATATCATAAGGGAAAAATGATTTCCCAATAGGGGCCACTCCTTGAAGAGGAACACATAACCAAGATTTTCCTAGGAATGCACTCTTTGAAGGAGGCCAAGGAATTAAGAGTTCCCAATAAAGGCACTTCCTAAGGGATCTGAGGGAACAAAGAGTTCCCAAAGATAATAGTCCTTAAAGGAGAGCATAGGAAAAATGGTTCTTGTGGAAGGTTCTTTATAAAGGAGGCTATGGAATAGAGAGTTCCCAAAGGCATGATCACTGCCTAAATGAGTCCACATAACAAAGGGTTCCCAAGGAAGGTGCTTCTTAAAGGAGGCCAATGAAGGAATGGTTACCAAAGACAACACTCACTAAAGGAGGATAAGGAAAAAAGGGTTACCAAGGATAGAACCCCCTAAAGAAAGATAGGGAACAAAGGTTTTCCACATATGAAATTAATTGAAGGAGGATAGGGAATGAGGAGTTTCCAAGGAAGGTAGTACATAAAATAGGCCATTGAATAGAGATTTTACAAATTTTGCACTCCCTAAAGGTGGTTATGGAATGAAGGGTTCCCAAGGAAGGTTCTCCCAGAAGGAGGCCACAGACAAAATGGTTCCCAAAGATGAAACTCCCTGAAGGAGTGATGGGTGTGAAGAGTTTCAAAGGAAGAAACTCCCTTAAGGAAGACTCGCAATCAAGAGTTCCAAAAATATCACACTCCCTTAAAAAGGATATTGGGTTTCCAATGAATGAACTTCCTAAAGGAGGCCATGGAATAAAGGGTTCCCAAAGATGAAACTCTATGAAGAAGGATAGGGAACAAAGGATTCCCAAGGATGGAACTCCTTGAAGGAAGATAGGAAATGAAGGGTTACCAAATATGACACTCCTTGAAGGAGGATAGGGAATGGAGAGTTCCCAAATATGGCACTCCTTGAAGAAGGATATCGAACAAAGGGTTCCCGAGGAAGGTTATCCCTAAATAAGGCTAAGGTATGAAGTGTTCCCAAAGATTAAACATCCTAAATGATGTTAGGAAATGAATATTTCCCAAGTAATACACTCCCTAAAGGAGGTCAATGGCACCTTTATGGTGGGGTAACCAAAGATATCAAAGGTGAAATCGGGGCCTCGCCACATGAAGCAATGAAGATAGTTGGTTGGTAAATTTGATCAGTCCTTGTGGCTTGTAATGGAATGATGTTTGGGGAAGTAGGACACAAGGAGGTGTAATGATGGTTACCACAAATAGTGCAATTCCTACTTGTATTGTATTGTAGTTTAAGTCATATGGGACCAAGATGGGAAATGGTATTTCCCCAAACATTGTTGTGTAGAGATTGAGGGAGTTTGTTGCCAAATAACCAAGATGATTAACTAGAGGTAAAAAATAGTCAATTTAATGGTGAGAATCCATAGAAGAGAATTTAAAATAGTGTATTAGATTCACTAGGTGGTATATCATCTATCAGAGGGTCTAGTTCCATAAATTGTTTGGAAACATATTGTATGGGAACATTATTGATAAGAATGGAAGTGGAATCCAAAAAATGATCCTATCAATCATAAGAGATTCTCTTATATTAGAGGGAACAACGATAGTGCCAAGGGAGATGGAATCATAAGGTTTATGAGTTGAGTGGTTAAGACCCTTCAGATAATCAATAACATAATCTAAATGGAGGTCATCACTAAGAATAGTGCAAGAAGTGACGACGTTAAAGAATTCTTCATCATCTTGAAGAACGTGGTTGAATAGACATGGCTCCTTTTGTTAACTAGGGGGGATAGGTGTAGATTCCCCGAATTATGAATGAATCCACCTAGCTTACTGAATTAAGTCTGTGTGTGTGTGATTTTTTCAAATTAAAATAATTTATAGAATATTATATTAAAATATGATATTTTAATCCTAAAAAAGTACAACTAAAATAACCTCAACATTAAAAAAAATATGAAATTAAATCTTTCAATAACTAAATCATATACTTGCATAAGGAAAAAAATTCACAACTGTGTCGCTCAAGAAGCAAGAGCAATCTCCCAAAGTGCTTGGATTAATCAAACCATAACCCATAGAGAAATGTGAACTAAAACTATAATAAAAACAAATGGGACAATATAACCATCAATATAATAACAATAATAGTTGGTAAAAAAAAAACTATTCATATTATAATAAAATATAGAGAAACAAAACCACATTTTTCAACTCTAATTTCCACACACTAATCATGACATTGGGAGGGTTTCTTTTATATGATAGTTTCATAATGTTGTCAATTTGAACATTCTAGATTATATGAATTTATTAGATGATATGATATCCACCAATAAAATAACAATAATACTTGAGCCCAAACAAACAATTAAATCATTCATACTATAATAAACCATAGAGAGGCCCATAAACAAAACCATATCTTTCAACTCTATTTGCCACACACTAATCATGACATTGGTAAGGTTTCTTTTATCTGATTGTTTCGTAATGTTTCCCATTTGAACATTTTCGATGATATGAATCTATTAATGGATAGTGTGGTGTGTGGTGTGGAAGGATTGTAACTAGACCAGCATAGATCCAAATCCTAGGCTCTATCAAGTGCCGAGAGGGATCAAATCTAATATTTTTTATTAATTTTTATTTTGTTAGGAAAGAACATTACAACGTCTCCCATTTTAAAACCATGTGCAAGGCCATTTAATATTTTATTATTATTTTTTACTTTGTTAGGAAAGAAAATTACAACATATCCCCCATACATGGTTTTAAAACCATGTGCAAGGCCATCCTAAAACCATGGGTTGTTTAGGAGGCCTTGCACATGGTCTTAAAACCATTTGCAACGACCTTCTAAACCATGTATAATAAAACCATGGGTTGTATAGGAGGCCTTCCACATGGTTTTAAAACCATTTGCAAGGCCCTCCTAAACCATGTGCAATAAAACCATGGGTTGTTTAGGAGGCCTTGCACATGGTTTTAAAACCATATGCACGGACCAACATTTATTCTTTTGCGGATAATTCAATTTTTTATTTTTTATTATTTTATTAAGTAGGAACATTACAACATCTCCCCCATATTGTGTTGTTTTTTTGACCGATTTTTTTTTCATTTGGCCGATAATTAATTTTTTTTTATTGTTTTGTTAGGTAGGAACATTACAACATCTCCCCCATATTAGGTTGTTTTTGTGGCCGATATTTATTTTGGAGGATAATTAAATTTTTTAATTTTTATGGCCGACATTTACAAGAGTAAAGTTACATGAGGAACGTTACGTAACGTTACATAATGTTACAAGATCTCCCCCATACGTGGCTATAGAGCGCCTCTGGGCGTAAAAACATTATAATATAATCATGATGACAGGGATGTAGTTTTTCTCCAATAATGTCATAATGTTGTCAATTTGCACATTCTAGATGATATGCATATATTAATAGTTGGTGTGGTGTGCAAGTAGATAACAACTAGAATTTATTGGTTGGTGTGGTGTGGAAGTGGATGACAACTAGAATTTATTGTGATTTAATTATGATGGTGGGAAGGTTTTATTTTCTCTTAGTTTCATAATGCTATCAATTTGAAAATTCTAGATGTTATTGGCATATGTTAATGGTTGATGTGGTGTGCAAGAGGATAACAACATGAAATGTATTATGCATTTATTATTGTGGCTAGTGTGGCATGGAGTTGGATGGAAACATGAAATTATTGTGATTTAATAATAATAGTGGGAATTTTTTTTTTCTCCCATTTTTTCATAATGTTTCCAAATTGAACCTCTATTAATAGATGGAAACATAAAATTGTTGTGATTTATTGGACACTACCACCATTACCCCTCTCATGCACAACCAAGACAAAGTGGAACTTTTTTAGTTTTTTTTAATATAATGTCAAATCACTCTGAATAACTAATGAAAAAATAACAATATCCATTTTTGTCGATTTTGAAAAAAGAAATATTTTTTTTAACTTTATATTTTACAAACATTATAAAATTTTGTAAATATTTTGATACAATAACTAATCAAAGTCAACATTATGGACCCAAACCGAATTTGATAATATCAATAAAAAAATTAAATCTTGAAGAAAACTTATGTTATGTACAATAGATGAATGAGTAATATCGTGTATTGCAATAAGATAAAAATATATGCATACATAAACAATCTAAAATATTTGTGCCTACACATCTTATTATATATTTTTAATAAAATGGTTAATTTTTGTATTAGAAATTTGATGCAACCTCATTGATCGTCATAGTAGTACAACAAAAAAAAACTTTCTCGTGGTCTATAGTTCAACATTTGTCCCAAAAAAATTGAGAATTTACTACATAAAGGAATTTTCTAAGAGTTTCTTTTAGTATAGATTTTGAAAAAGGATACCTAAAACCATACTTACTATGTGAGAATTCTCATGATCAATAGGTGAACATTGAGAGTCATGATTCATACCATCCATATCCACATCTTTAGGTGGTTGATGAATAATCTATTCTTTTTTAAGCTCACTAAGAATTGAACCCATTAATAATGTAAAGTTAAAGGAAGGAAACAACAAACTCCAATTAAATTTTGTAAGCAAATGTTGAAGAAAAATACACCAAGGTTATAAGGATTGAATTTATATCTTCTACGGATCAAGGGTCTCCATTATCACTATATACCCATTATTATGAATTTCCTCTTAGACATGCCTTTTACTTATAATCAAGAAAATATATGTTTTCAATTGTTTACTATAAGATCAACTTTCTTATTCTTATGTAAGATCTGATGGAGGATTTGAAATGGATCATTATTATATTTGTCATCCATTTTGGTACTTTTGGGGTGGAAAAGTTTTAAGTATTCTTACAGGGCCCAATTTTATGGGTAGGTTCCACTTTGGTGATTTGGGGCCTGGAATCTTTGCGATCATGTTTAAGGCTTAAATAGTTGTTTTTGGGGTAAAAAATTTGTGACCATAGATGTAGACTCTCAATGTTATTCTAAACATTTATAAATTTTAAACAGTGAAAAAATTACCTCAATTGAAGTTCAAATGAAAAAGTTACTGTTAGCACTATGTTTGAAGTTTCGAGTTATGGGTTTGGAAGGTTTCGAAAAGGATCCTGTTCAATGAAGAATTATACGAGCGCCTCCCAGGTTATCAAATCGACAACTTCCATTGGCTAATACTGTCAGATGGAGAAAGGATCTCGATCTACGGCGGTAGATTCTTCCAAAGGTCAAGACATGCAGCAACGGAAATGAAATAAAGGGGTGTCATGGATCAACGATCCAGAGTCACAACAGAAAAGATCAACGATGGAGCATGATCCCATGGGCCGGAGATGCACGGGAAGATTTAAATTGGACATTCGCGAGGCCTGTTAAAAGGGATAAGCGATGAAAGTCCAAGATCAAGGTGAAGCCCGATCGACGGCCTATGGGGATTTCGTTGTGCAAATGTGCATGGAAGAAGGAGCTTTTCCGAATCACGAATTGGATTAAGGGACAGAGATATCTGACGGCGGAGATAAGAGTATGAGAATATCCATGGCCATAGATGATTTTGCGGTCCAAACTGGGAAGGATAAAATCACAATTCCAAATCGTGAAAAGTGGTACTAGCTGCAAAGATCAGCGGTCGCGACGAAAGGTGGGGATGGATCAACAGACGTGGAGGATTTTGCAACTTGAAAGTTCTCGCTCGATTGGACAAGGGAATATTGGAAATTATTTAACGTGCTCACGATCGAGCGGTCCAGATGAAGGCAGGTTGCGGATCATGGATTTGTATTGGTTCCGCTGAGGAAAGTTGTGCGGACATTAACCTTGGGTCCCGATAATGAAATCCCGCACATAGGAGGTTCATATTTGGAGGAGAAGTTGATTTATAGTGCATATAGCAGGAGAAGCCTAATGGTTAGAGGTCATAAGGAATTGCAAAAGAGATCTACATGGACCCAGAGGATTTGTTGTTCCGAGTCTCGAGATTGGCGGACTCCTTGACTACATGAGGAACGCCAGCAGGGGAAAAATCTCTTGGTGAAACTGGTACAGAGAGGATTAGCCTCACGTATGAGATGACCAATAATAATGCCCCTCGACGCCATTTGAAATAGGCCTTGGGCAAAGATCGTGTCCAATTTCATGAGCCTTCCTAGCTCCACAAGTCTAGCATGTGGTTTGCGTAGAAAAAACAAAAGGGAAGCATGAAGTTCAGGTTTTTGAAGTGAAAAATCTGGCCTCTACATGAAGCAAAGAGAAGCAGCGAGCTAAATGCGCTCAAGCACCACCATCACTATAAGCTAAAGGGAAAGAAAGGTCAGATCCAAATGCCTTAAACCAGCTGGAAAGCCATGCGGGAAAGTGCTTAAAGTATTATCCATGGCCGATAAGATAACTGAACATCAGAGGAGATGGCTTGAATGGATTTTCCGCGAGAGGGGAAGATCCTTTCCCAGGTGTCACACATGCTATTGTTATGATGACTGGTATTCAAGTGTATAGCCATCTCCAGGTCGATTCGACTCATCCTATATAACGCCACCTTTCGATTTTGTTGAAGCATTGAAATGGCTAGGTAGTGAGAGATAGAACAGAAAGGTTGAATTACGTGAAGTTTTGAGTTCTCTTGCAGACAGCAATGGCTGTGTGGTTTGACAAGCTAGTTTGTAAGGGAATATTGATGGTTGGAGAACATAAAATTACGTTTCTTCGTTGTCCTGGTTATCTACACCAAGAAATTTCCAACCACTGAGGCACAGATGTTAAGCACTTAGAGAGATTCATTTGCTTCCAGAAAGTCCTACCTTCGGCTGCGGTGTGCGTGGGTTTTTACATCCCAGGGACGTCCCTCTGACACCTCCAGTTGTAGTCATGACCTCCAAAGTCCCAACACAAAATGGTGGCTGATCTGTTGGAGAAAATGGTCGGTCTGGGACAATATAGGTCCGAATCCTTCATCACCGCCCCCATAATCTCCACTTAACAACTTTACCAAGGGCAAGGAGGACGTCAAACACACACCCAGTTGCATGGCCTGCAATAGAACCCTCCTCATCGGAGGTAGAGAGAAATACAAGAATGATAAGCCACTCTAGAGGCCTATCATCATCAAATGCATGGCCACCCTTTTTCTAATGCCCTCCTATAACAGCGTTAGCAGATGAAAGAGGAGCTGGGAAAATAGCTGAGCACCAGAGCGTGGGTTTTCTTGTCAGCCTTTGAGCACCACGGTTTGAAGAATGGCAGGTCGGTCTAAGGAAGTAGAAAGGCACGTCATGAGAAGTTCGATTCAGCAACAGACCGCCAGCAAGCGATATAACAATCGTTTTCATACCAAGTTACTTGAATGAAGAAAACTCTGCGCTGTCAGTCCAATTACCATGCGCGATAGCTCCATAATACTTGTTTATTTGTAAATCGTGGTGATAGTACCACACTCTAAACTGTTAGTGTCTGATTGTGACTAAAAATAGTTTTCAGGTTTTGTTTCGAGGATTAGTCTCAAGTCTAAGATAGTATAAATATACTCTCGGTAGAGGGAGATAGGGGGGTTGGTTGGGAAACTTTCAAGGACCGAGGCTCTCCATTGTAATTTGTTTCTGGCTTTCCATAATGTGAATAAAATTGCAGAGGAATGATAATTCTTCATGGCATAGATTCATGCGTCATCTTTGCTTTCAATATGTAACTTCCTTACATGAACGTTTATCTTGTTTTTCATTCTAGTTTGTTATTTGCTTTCATGTTTGGACAGTAGTGTATAAGGGCCAGAATTCATCCTGTATGCTCTCGGCCCTTTGTTTCAAACATTTTTAAACAATTTATTCTAAAGTCACGTAGAATTCATCTTGTAGATGCTCTGCGTGATGGACTATTTCCTCTCATCCACTAGTCACTTGCTAAATATTTCCTTATTGAAAGATGGGAAACTACCTTTCCTATGTCTGTAAATTTTCACAATTCTTTACCTCCTGCAAGATGTTCCATACCAGGACTGTCGACTCCATTACCCAATGGTCCCCCTCTTTGATCATCCCACCTACACAATATAACAACATACCTTCCCCATTCTAGAATCTGACCTCCTGACCATTCTTGATTGAATATCTTGCATGAAAAAATTTGGTAAGTAAACGAGAGATCCCTCTCTAATTGTGCTAGGCCAGAAGCACAGTCTAAAGCGGTTCTGCTGTTACCTAGGAACGAGCCTTCCGCAACCTTTGGTTCAATCCCAGTGCTAACAAAATGGCATCGTTGCTGGGGATGATATTGAAGATCATCTCTGGGTATGAACTACATAATTTCAGATTTGGTTGTTGATGGTGAACAACAATCAGACATCAAGAAGGTTGTGCACTCTTCACCTGGCAACTCCACTCTTAAAGGATTCAGACTTCAGCGACTCCACTGGTGGTTTGACCCATAAATCAAATTTTTAGAAAGAACTGGTAGACTCTACTAGGAAAATGAGCTCGTTGTGAATCCTGAAAAATGCATGGTGAAAGGATAAGATACTCAATTTTCTGTTTCTTCCAAGATGCCTTGTATTTCCTTGTAATTTTGTTCTTATCTTTTCCTGAGTTTATCAAAACAGCCTTCCATGGTTCATGTCACTCGGAACAGAGCTATGAATGTATTCCTGTATATCCTTCTTTACGAACTGAAAACATTGCATCGTCTTGTACATTTGATTTTGACCAAGATCTTTCACCCGAAACTCATGACATTAAAGGTCACCCCTATGAACCTCATTAAACCACGGTTGGTAACATATCTATTTCACCTAACCTGGTCTCTCCCAGTATTCTAATCTGATACAAGCCACTACACTTGCCTCCTATCATCCATGATTTTCCTGTGAAGCATTACAAGTACCTCCCCAAATTTGATGGAGAATCCAACTTACCTCACTACTGAGAAACATTTACAAGCTTTTGAACATTTCTTTGACCTTTTTGAAATAGAACATGATGATGTTTGCATGAGGGATTTTTCCCATTCCTTGCAAGGAGATGCTAAATAATGGTTCAAACACTTGCCTCCTAAGTCCATCAGTACCTGGGAAGAGTTTTCTTGCACATTTTTGAAATTTTGGGGTAGGAGAAGGCCACTAGACCAAACACTTTCAGAAATTTATTCCCTGAAGAGGCAGGAGGGTGAAGCCATGTCTAGTTTTAACAGAAGATTTGCAAGCTTTTATTATAACATGCCAAAGGAAGTCCAACCTCTTGAAAATGCTGCTAAAATCTATTATGCAGCTACCTTTCCTCCCGAACTCTCATTACTTCTTTTGGAAAGAAAATCAACCACTCTGCAGCATATGTTTACTGATTGTTTGGAAATTGAAGAAAACCTTAAGATGTCCCAAAAATTGTCAGGTCAAGATAGTGGTGGTGAAATAAAAGATACATTAAAATTAGTTGGGCCACATAAACAAAAGGGGATAGTCCCTGTTCGGCTAAAGCTTTCCCTTACTAGACAGGAAAATGATCAGCCTGATATAGAAGCAGATGGTTATGCCGTTTTGTTTTTTGAAGGTTGCAATCTGCTTAGCACTGAATCCATTAATGATGATTTTAAAAGGGATTTCAGTATAACAGTGTATGATGAGTATGAGGAGGAATACCTAGAGGTTATACCCAAAGATCCAGCTATAGAACCAAGGTATGCTAATGGAGAAAATCAAGCTACAATCCAAAGTTAGAGGGCTGAGATAGGAAAGGATAATAAGTGTGCTAAAGGTGACAGTCTGCCCTTGTGTTATTCCTCATTTGAATTAATAAGGCATAGACTTAAAGCCTCTAAGCGGAAATAGAATTTAGAGGATATGGTGCATTCTGTAGAATTGTTTGGAATAGAAGATGATAAAGAGGAACAATCATGCAGTCCCTCTCAGCTTATAGATACATCAGGAGTTTGTGATGAGGCATTGGGTCACATAGAAGAAGGTAACGGTTCTAAAATAAATTCCTTTTTTAACTTTTCACCTTCAGGAATATCGTCCCATAAAGAAGGATTGTGCTTGCTTGATTATGTTGAAGAAAAAGATGGTCTCCATGCTAAGGCATATAAGGAAGGTGAGGTTCTAGCTCCAGAAGTTGTAAACGAAAGGGTGGATATTTCATTTGAAAATAGTCTTGGGAATCCCTTTCAAAGATCTTTCAAATATTAGCCTGACAGCTCACCAGAGGAAGGGCATTTTGGATAGCTTTCCCATGATAAACAGAGGACAAAATATGTTGGAGGTTGTCGTGCTTTCTATGACCCCGTAGCAAAGTACATGGAGAGGTTGGGTAATGGTAATGATGGGTTATATCTCTGCTGTAAAGATCAGTTTATTTGTTATAGCCTTCTTCCATTATGCGTTTCATCTATGTTCTTAATCAAGCATGAAAAGGAAACAAAATTATTGGATAAGTTGCTTGACTGGCTTCATTGGAAGTCAGAATTCAATTGATTAGACATGTATGCTCAATTAAGTAGAGTAGGTAGGTGAAAATAAGCTCAAGGTCTATCAAGCATTTCCTTCCATGCTATTTAGTTTGTTTTCATTTTCAGTTGTAAGTACAGGTTTGCAGTCACAACTGTTCTCAGTTTCAAAGTATGGTTAAGAGCATAGTTTGCAAATTGACATAAATTTGTTATAGCAATAGCTCAAATCATGTTGAAGGTTTTGAAGAAGGACTAGGGGCATCCCAATGGATCTAGAACTTGGTCTATGGGGTTCTTTGTTCCCTCACTAGGAAGATAGCATCCCTCGTGGAGCCAGCTGTTAGCACTATGTTTGAAGTTTCGAGTTATGGGCTTGGAAGGATTTGAAAAGGATCATGTTCAATGAAGAATTATACAAGCGCCTCTCAGGTTATCAAATCGTTAGTTTCCATCGGCTAATACTGTCATATGGAGAAGGGATCTTGATCTACGGTGGTAGATCCTTCCAAAGGTCAAGACATGCACCAACGAAAATGAAATAAAGGGCCGTCATGGATCAACGATCTAGAGTCACAATGAAAAAGATCAATGATGGAGTTTGATCCCACAGGCCAGAGATGCGAGGGAATATTTAAATTGGGCATTCGCGGGGCCTGTTAAAAGGGATAAGCGATGAAAGGCCAAGATCAAGGCAAAGCTCGATCGACGGCCTAAGGCGATTCCGCTGGGCAAACGTGCATGGAAGAAGGAGCTTTTTCGAATCATGAAATGGATTAAAGGATGGAGATATCTAATGGTGGAGATAAGAGTATGAGAAGATCCACAGCCATAGATGATTTTGCGGTATGAATTGGCGCAAATAAAATCGCAATTCCAAATCATGAAAAGTGGTACTGGCTGCAAAGATCAGTGGTCACAGCGAAAGGTCGAGATGGATCAACGGACGTGGAGGATTTCATAACTTGAAAGTGCTCACTCGATTGGACGAGGCAATATTGGCAATTAGTTAACGTGCTCACGATCGGGAGGTCCAGATGGAGGCATGTTGCGGATCGTGGATCTGTATTGGTTCTGCTGAGGAAAGTTGTGTGGACATTAACCTTGGGTCCCGATATTGAAATCCCGAACATAGGAGGTTCATATTTGGGGGAGAAGTTGATTTACAGTGCATATAGTAGGAGAATCCTAATGTTCAAAGGTTGTAAGGTATTGAAAAAGAGATCTACATGGAGCCAAAGGATTCATTGTTACGAGTCTCGAGGTCAGCGGACTTCCTAACTACATGAGAAACGCCAGCAGGGGAAGAATCTCCCGGTGAACCTGGTACATAGAGGATTAGCCTCACATACGAGCTGAACAATAATCATGCTCCTCGATGCAATTTGCGATAGGCCTAGGGTGAAGATCGTGTCGAATGTCACCAACCTTCCCGGCTCCACAAGTCTAGAATGTGGTTTGCGTAGAAAAAAAAACAAGGAAGCATGAAGTTCAGGTTTTTGAAGTGAAGAATCTGGCCTCTGCATGAAGCAAAGAGACACAGCAAGCTGAATCCACTCAAGCACCACCATCACTGTAAGCAAAAGGGAAAGAAAGGTCAGATCCAAATGCCTTCAACCAATTGGATAGCCACATGGGAAATCGCTTAAAGTCTTATCCATGGTTGATAAGATAATTGAACATCAAAGGAGACTGATTGAATGGATTTTCCACGAGAGGGGAAGATCCTCGCCTAGATGTCACACATGCTATTGTTATGATGATTGGTATTCAAGTGAATAGCCATCTCCAGGTCGATCCGGCTCGCCCTATATAACGCCCCCTTCTAAAGTTGTTGAAGCATGGAAATGGGTAGGCAGTGAGAGATATACCAGAGAGGTTGAATTATGTGAATTTTTTAGTTCTCTTGTAGACAGCAATGGCTGTGTGGTTTGAGAAGCTAGTTTGTCATGGCGTACTGATGGTTGGCGAACATAAAATTACGTTTCTTTGTCATCCTGGTTATCTACACCAGGAAATCGCCAACCATTGGGGCACCAATGTTAAGCACTTAGAGATATTCACCTGCTTCCAGACAACCCTACCTTCGGCTGCGGTGTGCATGCATTTTTACATCCCAGGGACATCCCTTCGACACCTCCAGTTGCAGTCACAGCCTCCAAAGTCCCAACACACAATGGTGGATGATCTGTTGGAGAAATTGCTTAGTCTGGGACAGTATAGGTCCGAAGCCTTCATCATTGCCCCCATAATCTCCACTTAACAAATTTACCAGGGGCAAGGAGGAGGTCAAACACACACCCAGCTGCGTGGCCTGCAATAGAACCCTCCTCATCAGAGGTAGAGAGAAGTACAAGAATGATAAGCCACTCTGAAGGCCTATCATCATCAAATGCATGGCCGCCCTTTTTCCAGTCCCCTCCTATAACAGCGTTACCAAAAGAAATAGGAGCTGGGAAACTGGCTAAGCACCGGAGCCTGGGTTTTCTTCTCGACAGCCTTTGAGCACCACAGTTTGAAGAATGGTAGGTCGGTCAAAGGAAGCAAAAAGACATGTCAGGAGCAATATGAGTCAGCAACAGACCACCAGCAAGTGATATAATGATCATTTTCATACCAAGTTACCTGAATGAAGAAAACTCTGGGCTATCATTCCAATTACCATGTGCAACATCTCCATAATACCTGTTTAATATTTATAAATTGTGGCGATATTACCACACTCTAAACTGTTAGTGTCTGATTGTGACTGAAAAGAGTTTCCAGGTTTTGTTTCGGGTATTAGTCTCAGGTCTAAGATAGTATAAATATACTCCCGGTAGAGGGAGATAGGGGGGTTGGTTGGGAAGCTTTCAAGGGTTGAGGCTTTCCATTGTAATTTGTTTCTGGCTTTCTGTAATGTGAATAAAATTGCAGAGGAATGATAATTCTTCATGGCAGATATTCCTACATCGTCTTTTATTTCAATATGTAACTTCCTTATGTGAACGTTTTTCCTGTTTTTCATTCCAGTTTGTTATTTTATTTCATGTTTGGACAGTAGTGTATAAGGTCCAAAATTCATCATGTATTCTCTCGGCCCTTTGTTTCAAACAATTTCTTCTAAATTCACGCAAAATTCATCATGTAGATGCTCTGCGTGATGGACTATTTCCTCTCATCCACTAGTCGCCTGCTAAATATCTCTTGATTGAAAGATGGGTGACTACCTTGCCTCTATATGTAAATTTCCACAATTCTTTACCTCCTGCAACATGTTCCATACCAGGACTATCTACTCCATTGCCCAATGGCCCCCCTCTTTGATCATCCCACCTACACCTTATAACAACATACCTACCCCATTCAGGATTCTGACCTCCTGACTGTTCTCGATTAAATATCTTGCTTGAGAAAAATTGGTAAGTAAACGAGAGATCCCTCTCTAACTGTGTTGGGCAAAAGCACAGTCTAAAGCGGTTCTGCTGTTACCTGGGAACGAGCCTTCCACAACATTTGGTTCAATCCTAGCGCTAACAGTTACGAGTCCCACAGTTTTACCTATCCTATTAACCACCACGGTACCAAGTAGATGCCACACCATATTCCATTACTAACACGTGTTGATCCATTCACATGTGGAATTCCAAGAATAATATAGAGGGCCAAAAATCTACCATTAATTGGGGGTTGAATCATGTAAAAACCCTAACCATGAACCTATATGACTATCATACTAAGTGAAATAATGGGCCACTATTAAAATAAGGGGACAACATCCAGAAGTGGGATATTGAAGCATATCAGAGGAGGTAGAAGGTCATGTAGAAATTATATTGGGCACATTATACATGGTAATTCCATAGTGAGTACCCCTTTTTATATTTACATTACATTAGTAAGAAGAGAAAAGTAGAGAATTGAACTCACCTTCTAGCTAGGTTTTTCCCTCATTAGGTTTTCCTTGGGTACATATTGTGTTCATTTCATGGATGGTATGTATTTTCTTTCATTTTAGGTTTTTTGTTCATTTCAATTTATTTTAACACTAAGTAACTCTAAATATACAATATAATTATAACACTCCATAATAAGAGATTGTATATGATTAGAAGATAAGTTTTGGTGAATTATTCTAGTGAAAGATCAACTATATTTTACAAAGTTAATGGATGTCAAAATTTTCACAAAATGGGAAATGCCCAATATGAGAGTAGGCTACCCACGTTGTCCATTGTTTAAATAAACCAAAAGGCCAGAGGTTAATTCCTTTGTCAAAACATTTAAACCACACAAAACCATGTTTAAAGGGGGCATTTGTTTAGGGGATAATACCCAATGAATTAGGGTGAATGAATGGCACACCAAATGGAAGATAACTAACTTAACTCCATAAATAATCAATTACTAAATGTTACTACCTAGGTAAAGAATAAAATAATACATTCAATTAGATACTTTTCCCTTGTAAATGTTTTGCTTCTAGTTCCAATTACTTTCCACTATTCCACTATTTTCATTTGAACTATACACAATACAAACAACTGAAATAAGTTTGGACATAAACATGTAAATCACGATAAAAACATAAATTTACTATGGATTGATTCTAACTAATTATGAATAAATTAGTTCAAAAACAATCATGTATTAAATCCAAATCATTCAATTATACATGACATGACTTGGGGGAGAGAAAGAAGAGAGATCTTCATAATATATTAAGAATGAACAACAAACAAAGCTTGTACCTAATGATTGTCGTTGACACCTTAATCACCCAAGTCAGGGTTCATCCAAATTGGACTACTTATCTTCTTCTGTTATTCTTATACTTACTAAGTTTACTCTATTTGGGAAACAATGTGATGTTTAGGACGAACTCAAAGCCAACAATTGATTTAGAACAAGAGGGGTCTAAAAGATGGAAAACTATGCAAATATAATGACTACTCCTTTATTAATTATCCTAGCATAGCTTTGCTTACATGGGTCTCTTGGTCATTCTCCCATGAAAAAACCCTTATTTATATCAAATAAATGTGGTTAAGACAGTTGGGAATAGAGGTTAGGGTTTTTCATGTGTACATGCCACGTGTCCTCCTCCCAGGAGATTGTATTTGATGCACTTTTAAAAAAAAATCTGTTTTTTGAAATGCAACCAAGGAAAAATTTAAGGATCCATAATTTTCTCATAATGTAGAAACCTTGGCAAATCTTACTAATTTTTAAATTTGCAACCATAAAATGTCTAGTGAATTTAAAAATAAAAATAAAACATCTAAGGACTTTATATAGTTTTTGGATAATTTTGGAAATTTTTAGACTAAAAACAAATGATCCCATGGAATTTGGGTGAATCATCTTTGAAAAAACTGCAAATTAGCTAATAGTTTTTTGGAGAAAAAAAGGCCGAAAAATTTCCCATGGGATAAATTTCGCCCCTAAAATTTTCCTTGAACGCAACTATGGTTTTAATGAAGGAAAATTGTGGGTAACCTATGAGTTTCTAGAAGGAAAGTTGTAGGCACGTAAATAAAGAAGAAAAAATGATGTTAGAAGAGGATAAATGATAATAAAGGTATATATGTGACCAAATAAAACTATAACAAACTCCCCCTAATGTATTAGGTTAGAAGGGAAGCTAATGGCCAAAATACATTATAATAGTATGGAAGTAGTAAACCAAGTGAAACCAAGTGGAGTTTGGAAAAAAAGGATCAATATGGTGCATGCAAACAAAAACCAAAGTATCATATAATTATCTTCCTTTAGGTAAGCATACCCATGCTAATGTGTAAACAAGAATGATCGCTGAAAGAAATACATTATGGATCCATGAAGTGCATGTGAGGAAAAATACGATCATGAAAAAATACATGGTAGATCCATGTCAAAATAGTATTGCATCTATGAACAAATACATAATGGATCTACATCTCAATATATCACAAGAGAACAACTAGAACTAAGTGAAGTACAAAATGGTTTTCCAAAAGTACCAATTTCATATGAATTAGTGGTACAATATATGCAACTCGAGTAGTAGTAAATAAATAAACTAACATGAATCTTCACCATGTGAATAAAGGATTTCAAGTTGAAAATGGAAGAAATCATTTGGGCAATTCTCACTGATGTATATCATTGCCAAAAATGGTGTAATACATTAATGATGATAACCGACACCAAGGTAAATAGTACATTCTAGAAAGTGAAAATATATGTACTAACACTGAACACTTACATAATATATCAATTAGGGGTCATTGATGTCTACCCACTATCAATATAAAGGGAACTTGTCACTGATGATGGAAAGTGCTAAGGTACTATACAAGTCTCTGAATATCATTCCCATAATAAATGAGTTAGAGCTAATATTAAGAGGTTCATTGGAAGGACGAAATTAAGGAGTTCCTTGTCAACCAACATGAGTAAAACATTGGTTTATAAGGACAAATTGATTGCAATTTTGATAACATGGAAGGTTGGAATTGACAATCAAGGATCTAAGGAATGATCGATTCAAGTAGTAAGGTGGTTATAGTGACACATCAATAAATAATGCATAGGTAGCAATAATAAAAGTAAATGCATATCAAAAAAAATAAAAAGGAGTGCATCAAGGAGTGCCCAACGAAGGATAGAGAGTCATGTGGGTTCAAACTCAATGCCATGGTAGGACTAATAAGGATTATGAGGTTATGAGACAACTAAACATGGGCAACAAAAAAGTAATGAAGGTGCTCATTAAGGCAGGCCATTATACAAAGGTTGTACCACATAAACTGTGGAAAATGGGAAAAAGAATATGGCTTACATGTCATAACCTAGTGGGGTTGATTTGAAGGCATAAACACGACAAGGTAAGGCCAAAGAATGTAAAAAGAAGAACCTACTCCTATATGTAAGTGAAGAAAATTTTACCTCGGAATCTAAACAAATGTTTAAAAGGTTATTTCCTATTTTTCATAATTATGCAAACTATTCAACAACAGTTTCTTGAATGTTAAATGTGTAAATACAAAAAATTATGAATAAAAATGAAGTGAAATGATATACTACTTTGAAAAATATGGAAAAAGGCATTTATAAATATATAAAAACATGTCATTATCACCATTTTTAATTCCAAATTGACCTTTTGTGCAATAAAAATAATTTGACCTCAAAGTTCAACTATAGATTTTAGGAGCATCAACCATCTAATGTGAGCTCTACTAGTCAGGTACTTCTTAATTCCCTTGATCTCTTTCAATTGAGTGGTTTCAAATTTTAAAATTATGAACATTTTATATATGGGGATCCCTACAAATTCATCATGGGTGTGCCTAGATATTTCATATTGTTGATTAATGAAAAAATAGGAACCCATGAGCTTAACATAGCAAAATTTTGGTTGTAGATAGATATCCTAAAGAAAAATCATGGGAAACCTTCAAAAGAATAAGAAATCAGAAATTATGAAAAGACATTAAGCTAAAAAGTGTTTATTGACTATGTCGGTACATTCATATTGGTATATATATATATAGAGAGAGAGAGCCATAAATGCACTAAGAGATTTTGGACTCCTAAAATTGATCTTCAGGTTTCCAAACATGTGTCGATCTCAACAACTATTCCTATAAATGTTAATTAGGTACTAGGATCCATATCAAGGTTCTTTTGTGTTTGAAAATGAGATCCTAAAGATTGAGGTTAAAGATATTAATTTCTTGATCAAGTTATCTCAACAAGGTGAGCTAACAATTCTTACAAGCAGAGGAAAATAAGAAGGTTTTGAAGGTTTTAGTCTTTTAAAGGTTTCCCGTGATTCCTCTTTAGGCCAAAAATGTGCACCCAAAGTTTTGCTATGTTTATATAATGGGTTCCTATTTTCTCTTGACTTAGCAATATGAAAGAACTAGGCACACCCATGATGAATTTGTGGTGTCAGATCCCCATAGATAAAAATTTTAGAATTTGAAAAATTGAAACCACTCAAATGAAAGATTTCAGGGGCATTACGAAGTACCTAGAACTAGTGGATCTCACATTATATGGTCAATGCTTTTAGTGTCTTTGACCCAACTAAGGACAAATGAAATAAGAATCCTAGGGAAAAAAGGGCTAAGATCAATATAGCACAATGGACTAAGGAAATGGTAGTATGCTTAAAAATAATAAATTAAAGAATTCAAGCTTTGAAATGCAAAAAAAAATATGAAAACACATACTTTCCTAAATTAATGCTATGTAAAGTAAACATAATGTACTTGCAAATATTTAACATTTATGGCAAAGGCATGGTAGATGATTATTTAATATTCTAGCTTAAGTGTTCATTTGTTGGATGATTGTAAGTGCCCAATTGTTAAGTTTTCATCTACTTGTATGTCAATTGTTTTATGTGTGTGTTGATTTGTGAGGTGTGAACTAACACATTAGGACACATAACCATAAGAATATCAAGACATGGGCTTCTATTTACAACCATATAAATCAAATCCCATGGTTGTCCCCTAAAGCCATCATTCACTAGTAGAATCGGATTACATGGTTTCCCACCCTTCAACCATCAATCATTATTACAATCAGATTTTTATGGCTTACGTACGCAACCATATAACACTAGAAGATATCATACTTTTATGGCTATCACTTATAGCCATCCAAGATCTTATTACATTAGATTTCAAGTTGTTTATTTACAACCATTAGAACCATAAAAAAATGAAAGAGAGGGTTTCCATTTGCAGCCATAGTGACCATGAGGAAAAATAGAAGATATGGGTGCCATCTACAACCATAAAAAAACCACAAGATAAGAGAAGAAATAGCTGCAAACTACAGCCATAGATCTAAGAGAGAGAGAGAGAGGGTTGTTATAGAGCTTATGCCAAATTAAAATTCTGGGAAGGCCATCCTTCCTGCACTCAATTATTATTAGCATCACAATCCATATAAATAAGGTGAGTGTGAGGATTTTTCATCCTTGTTTCTGTTGTCAACATATATGCATAAACATAAACATAAAACATGTTTTCCTCCATGTCACATATGCATAGTAAAATACATTGAATCAAGAATATTATCAAATACTTATCTTAAGTAGTGCAACTGGATTCAACAAGACAAATTTACACCCAACCATAGACACAATTAATTTGAATCTCACTTGAATAAGTCACCCTAGAGATGAGGACACATATCCATGAGTAGAGGAACACTCATTCTAGAAACTCTTATAACTCCTATTCCTAAAAAACATAAATACTTCCTACTAATACTTTACTATCTGTCTCCATTTCCTATGGGATGTGACTCCCTTCACCTAACTTGTCCCTCGAGATATCGCCATCCCATTTCCTCTATTCATGTACAAGAACCTTGTCTAGTAGAGTGAAATTAAGGAAGAAAGGGCACCACCCAACTAGACTAACTCTTTAATAGCATACAACAACAAATACTAAGTCTCACATAATCTCAATGCTATCAATAGTCACAACAAGGTGAGGTATCACAACTCAAGTGTTCCTAAGCTCAAGATTAGCTTCAACAAGGAGAGAGCACATGCATAAATAACTCAAGTAGGGAAAATCCAACCCAAGGGAATCAACTTGAATTTGAAAGAGTTAAGTTTAGGCTTCACCATGGAGATTTAACTCAAATTAGTGGAGTGGTGGCTTAGTTAGGATATTCCCTTCCTAGATTAGAACCATGAGGAGGATTTACATAAAACCAAGGAGTGGAGGCCAAGAATATCTCAAGAAGGGTGCACTAGCCATTTGAGGTGAGAGAGTGGGTCCAATAGGATCATAAATAACTTGTAAGCAATCATCCAAGGAGGGTGCCTTAGGAAATGGGGGCCCACTAAGGCATGAATAAGGTGCCATAGTAACTCCATAGGTAAAAAAATAGGGCATGTTGTATAATGTTTGGGTGACCAACAACTCTAAAAGTCACCTAGGTACAAATATGAATTAGGATGAATAAAAACAAGTTCTAAAGTTCTAGGAATGTCCCCATTCCCTCTCACACTAAGGATTCCATGGCCTCCCATACTCTTTTAGTTGTCTATGTTGAGCCAATTGTTTATTTGATTTAACAACAAAAAGAATGAGAAACAAAGTCCATAGTCATATTAACAAAAAAATATTCATAAGTTTGGGGCTTAATAATTGGGTATTACACCCCCCCTCAAAATAATGCATCGTACTTGATCCATATTTATTACATACATGTTGCAACACAAAAATTTCAAAATATATGAGGGTATGCTTCCCTTATAAAATCTTCTAGTTCCCAAGTCGCATCCTCGGTGATGTAATGGGTCCATTAGACCTTTACCTACCTGATTTCTCAATTCTAGAGCAGCTTGACCTTGGGCTGCCCAAAATGGAAACAAGTTGTACTGGAAATTCCCCTTCTGGTTCCACCTAGATCACAATCCATTCGATCACATGATTAGTACCATGTATATATATCAACAAGAAACAAAAAATAAATAATGCACTTTAATTACCTAGATCACATTCCAATGAAGTACATGGTTAGCAACAAGCATATACTTTTTCAATAAGGACACATGAAACACAATATGTGATTTAATGCAAGCGGGAAGAGAAAGATCATATGCAATGGGTCCTATCTAGATAGGATCTCAAAGGTTCCACAATATCTAGAAGCTAGATTGGAACAGTTCCCCAAGTTCAAGGAACTCTTCTTGGGCCCGACTTTCAAAAAAACATGGTCTCCAATGTTTTTGTCAGTCTTGAGATGCATTTAGATTTTGCTTGATATTAACCATATGACCCTCCATATCCTTTAATAGTTCTATTCAAACAAATATTTATGTATGTTGGATTATCCTAACTAATAGGAGTATTTCACTTTCTTCCATATATAGCCTCGAAAGGTCTCATCTTTAGAGAGGCATGGTATCCATTATTATATGCAAACTCTACTAAGTGTAAATAATCTTCCCACTTGGATGGCTCATCCATCACATACATTATTAACATGTATCCAATCACTTGTTTAACTCTTTATGTCTAACCATCTTCTTGAGGGTGGTATGTTGTACTCATGTTCATACTTGTGCCAAATCCTTCAAACAATCCTTTCCAAAAGTTAGAAGGAAATTTTGAATATATGTATGATACTATAGCTTTCGGTTTTCCATGTAATCTGGCGAGCTCTTTCATGTAGCTGTATGCAATGTTGGATTCCTTGTGATTTTTATTTACAGGAATAAAGTTTGTTTTCTTAGTTAACTTATCTACCACAACCATGATAGCATCATTTTGTAGTCTCACTTTAGGCAGCTTTGTGATGAAATCGATTGTCACTACATCACATTTCCATTAAGGTATCGACAATGTCTTTAGCAATCCTTCTCGATGTTGATGCTCAACTTTAACCTTCTGGAATTCCATGCATCTAGATATGTACTCTCTAACAAAATTGTTCATCCATGGCCAATGGTACTATTTCCTCACTATTGTTATTGCCTTCTAATAAACCGAATGTCCAACATAAGGAAAATCATGCATTTCCTTTAGAATCATCTTTCTTATATCTCTGGAATTGGGCACATAAATTCTATATTTATGCATGGGGATTCCATTCTCTTCCAACTTATACTTATCAAATTTATGTGGTATTTTCTATTGTTGCAATCATTCTATGAAAAAAATTGTGAGTACTTCCATAATCAAATAGTAATATTACTTTTATCTTCTTGATACATCCTTCTATCTTGATAGTTTTAGAAGTGGTAATTCCAGCGAAAGCATTACAAGATATGGGGGGATGATTTTTTGATGCTTCAATCGTGGGTGTTAGTTCTAGGTGTGAATCCTCTTCTTTTGATGCTTCTTGTTCATTTTCTGTATGTTCTTCACAATCTATGCAAAATAGTTTGTTCTAAGTGCACTTTTGGCCCTTACTATATTTTCTATCACAAGTGTAAAAATGTCCTTTTTCTCTTCTTTTTTCTCTAGTTGTCGCTGCGTCAATATTGTAGGTTGTGGATGACTCGATACCATACTTCCTTTTTATATTTGTAAGTGGTAGAATTCCTTGTTTCCATAATTTTGTTTTCAACTTTTCTTGCCACCCTAAATGCATGCTCCAAGGACTTAGGTTCCCAAAGGAGAACCTTAGGTTGGATGTTATCCTTTAAAGTTCCTATGAATACATCAATCAAATGCTCCTCTAGAATATATGTGACCTTGATATTCAATCTTTGGAATTTCTCAATGTGCACCCCAACTAAACCCTTTTGTTTGAGATTTATCAATTGGATAAAGAATAAATTTCTCTTTCTATCCTTATAGTATGCTATCAATTCCTCTAGAAAAATTGTCCAAGTGATAAGTGATTTACGCAAGAAAATCCATCTATAACACACAAATTGATTAGGTTACAAATATTATAAAGATATAAGCGTAACTTTTGTGTGGATTGCACCTCATGTAGATCAAAGAACTGCTCCATATGTAGTATCCATGTTAAAGGATCCGTGCCATCAAATTTCCTCATATCTATATTTAGGATGTAGTTTTTTTTGGACCCCAAGTTAGAATCTCTAAATCCATGATTTATGTTATTTTTGATTTCATCATGAATTTCATATGAGATCTTGTCACTTCTAGGAAGCCCTTCTTGTAGCAACCTTGTCAACCCTTATTTCAAATCATGTATGTCCCCTTTCAAACCCTTCAAATCATTTATGTTCTTTTTTAAAATAATCCATTTTTACTTCCAGTTCATCCTTGGTTTTACCTAGGATTGATGTTACTGAATATTTTGTCATTGTCTTCTCTTGTAATTTAGATATGTCCCTGTGCATTTCTTCGCCTTCATCGTAAGTCCATGTAGAAATGTATGGAGGCTTGTTTAGTGTAGAGGTTCCCCTTTTAGGAGGAATTTATAACAAATTACAATATGTATTCTTCAGCACACATTTTGAATCACCCCAAGTGGATCCCTGGATCAAAATTTATTCAGATTAAAAAAATGTGCACCTTGTAAAAGCCTGGTTTTGTGGTAACTAAGTAGTTTTGCAAGTTGGGACCTTGGTGGTATACAAAGTACATTTTGTGAGTTGGAATTTGATGGTATAACTTAGTTTTCTATGCTATGCAAGGATGTTAATAAGACACATATCATGAGCATATAATACATGTACACATTCTAATATGAGCTATGTTAATAAGACACATGTTCACATCCTAACATGACTATAGAACCATATGTTATGCAACCAAGTTCTGAAAATAACATAAAAAGAGTAAAAATAGACCAAACGAAAGTAATCCACATCTTAATAATGAATAATAGAGATGAATGGAAAGCCTCTTCGAGGGGAAAACCTCCTTACACAATGTACTAAGTACATAAGATAGGACAAGATACAATATTATGACTAAAATGAAAATATCACCTTCCTATATATAGGAGACAAAGCTGTACAATAACAACTATTAGACCCACTAACCATCCCAAGCCGACATCAATAATATGTAATGCACCACAATACAGGAGGTAATTTGCCAATCTATAGGGGGTAATGTGCCATCATTGAGGGATTAGCATGCCCCCGCTCCCCCCCTTCAAAAAGTGTCGTCCTCAATGCTGAAATAGTTATGGAGGTTGTTGTATAAAGGACTCATCTTATCATGTTGAATATTCCATGGGTATGTTCTTCCATTTAATGAGATACCCTGGAATTGATCGATTCCAAAGCTATCGGATACTTGTTTTAGTGATTGCTTCAGGATTCAAGATGATTTTTCCTTCCTCGTCAAGTTTTGGTAATATCGATTGAACTAGTATCTTGTCACTGATTACCTTCTTTAAACATGAAGCATGGAAAAGTGGATGGACTCATGAAGATGCAAACAGTTCCAATTTGTAGGCCATACTACCAATCTTGTATAGCACCTTATAGGGACCATAGTATTTAGGTGATAATTTATTATACTTCTTCATTTTCTTCAGAGACATCTGTTTGCATGTTTTTAGTCCTAAAAACACCCAATACCCCAGATCAAATCTTCATTCACCGCGGTGTTTATCTTCTTGTTGTTTCATTCAGTTTTGTGCCAAAGTCATTGTATTTTAATATTTTAAGTATGTGTTGTTGATGCTCCATGTAGTATTCCACCGCTTGAACCTTAAATGATTCTATTAGTGAAAATGTGATGGATGGTGGATGATATCCATAAAGTGCCGTAAATGGGGTCATTTTTGCCGATATATGGAGGGAACTGTTATACCACAATTCTGCCAAGGGTAACCACTTGACCCATTGTGTTTGTTTATCAGATGCAAAACATCAAATATATCCATCCAAACATTTGTTCACTATCTTTGTTTGTCCATCAGATTGAGGATAATAAGATGAGCTACGAGTCAGCTAAGTACCCAAACACGAAAATAATTATGTCCAAAAATTACCAGTGAAAATGGGATCCATGTCACTTACTATAATATTTGGAGTACCATGTAGTTTTTGGATTGTCTCGATAAAATCAATGGCGCTTGTGCTAGATTTGAAAGGGTGAGATAATGCACAAACATATGCATATTTAGTATGTATATCAACAACCATCATGATGACACTCTTTCCTCCAAAATTTGGTAAACATGTGATAAAATCCATTGAAACCTCTACCCACTGTTGAATTGGAATGGAAAGTGGTTGTAGAAGACCTGGGGTCTTAATTGTTTCCACTATGTTGTTGGAAAACCAAATATTCTGTGACAAATTTTCAAACATCAGTTTAAGACCATCCCAAAAAAAGCTTTCTTAACCCTGTGGTAGGTTTTTAAGAAACCTGATTGCCCTCCCACAGATGAGGATTGGAATTCCAAAAGTACCATTTTTTTGAGTTGGGAACGCTTACAAATATATAAGTGATCCTTGTACCATAGTTGTAGAACACCAAATATAATAGGTGATATTTTTGAACTAAATTAAAATTGACCACAATTATTCTAAAATTTATTTAATTAAAACTCAAACCAAATCAAATGAAGTCTTAAGATGACTTTCCTTAAATGATTTATAGGTCCTTTGGTTTTGCTTCCCAATTTTTCTCCTGTAATGTGTTGCAGGTATTATGATTCCCAGTTGAGAACACTGTTACCACTCTCCACCTAGCCAATTCCCCCCAGCAACAACAACTAAGAGACTCCCGAGCACTCAACCTGGAATAAAAGCTAGTAAATCCAAAAATCCCCACCAGGTAACCTCTCCCTCGTTAAAACCAAAACACCCTGTAAAAAAACTCCCTTCTACATGATTTCTCCCTCTTTTACTCTCCAACACCCCCCATCCCCCCCACCCTCCTCCTTCCATGGATGACTCCACTTGTCATCCATGCGGTAGTGGTCCCTTCCTTCCCACATGCCCACTTTATTATTAAGTCCACGTTTCTTTTTATTAAGCTTTGGTTTTATTGACTCACATTGTTATTATCTCAATTTTTAGCTTTATATTTATTATTAGGTCATGTTAGCATTATTTTTATTATTTAAGCATTATAATTATTATATATAATTACTATTAGCACTATATTTATTATTATGTAACATTAGAATTGTATAGTTGGATAGTACATATAATAATTTTGATAACATAATTGTTATATTGATTTCTATAATTTTGGGCATTACAATAGCAAGTCATCTTTCCACATAAATGTATCAGAGGCACTAGGATCCTGCTACAGCTTTTGAATGAATGTCCATATTTCTTCATCATTTTTCCATTCATCCCTTTCTTTGGTTATCCAATCTGGTTGGATGATGGAGATAGCATAGAGAAATGCTTCAACATCCTCATCTTTCTTAGAGAGTGCATATTCCACAACATTTTGGTTCCCCTTTTTGTAGGTGATTTCAAAGTCATAGCCAAACATATTTCCCACCCATTTTTTCTACTCTTCTGAAAATAGCCTTTGTTCCAAGAAATATTTAAGGCTATCATGATCGATTTTAACCTTGACATGTCTTCCTATGAGGTATGAACATCATTACTTCACGGTATGTAGAATTGCTAGAATTTCAATCTCATTAATTGGTTTGTGTAGATTATTCCCCTTAATTGTCTGGCTTTCAAAGGAAGGGCTCTTCCATCTTGCATTAGAACAACACCAATGCCATTCCCTGATGCATTTCATTCCACGACAAAGTCTTTTTGAAATTGGGTGTAACCAAGATTGGAGCTATGCACATGGCCTCTTTGAGTTATTCAAATGAATTATTTGTTTCCGAGGTCCATGAAAATGCATCCTTTTTCAGTAATGTTGTTAAAGGTGTTGATATTCTCCCATAATTCTAAACAAACTTGCAATAATATCATGTCAACCCGAGAAATCCCCTAACGTGTTTTAGGGTTGTAGGGATATTTCATTCCTGGATTGATTTAATTTTGTTATGGTCTACCTTAACGCCTTCATGAGAGATGACATGACCCAGTTATTCCACCTCATGTACTCCAAAGAAAAATTTGGATGGTTTTGCATATACTTATTGTTCCTCCAATAGTGTGAGCACTTTATCAACATTTTGAAAATTGGATTCCCAAGATTTATTGTACATCAGTATATCATCAAAGAATACTAACACAAAATTTTGAAGAAAGGGCTTGAAGGTGGAATCCATCAAACTTTGAAATGTTGAAGGCGCACTTGTAAGGCCAAAAGGAATGAACAAAATTTCATAATGGCCTTCATGAGTTTTGAATGTGGTTTTTGGAATGTCCTCTTTCTTTGTTATAGTCTGATGATAGCCTAAGCAAAGATCCATCTTGGTGAAGAAAATTTCCCCATGTAATTCATCTAACAATTCATCAATAACTAGAATGGGGAGTTTATCTTTAAGAGTGATATCGTTGACCTCTTTATAATATAGAAACATATGCCACAAGCCATCCTTCTTGTGCACCAATATTATTGGATAAGAGTAAGAGATTTGGTTATGTTGAATTATTCTATCCTCTAATAGTTTTGCGACCATATGCTCAATTTCACTTTTCTAGGCATAGGGATATCCGTAAGGCCTGATATTGGGAGGAACACTTCTTGGAACCAAATGAATAGCATGATTATGATATCGAGTAGGTCGGAGACTTGTGGGAATGTTATCAAATACCTTGGAATGATTGTCGAGTATCTGTTGTAGATATGGAGAGATGGACGATTTAGGCGTTTGAACAACTAGTGAGAAAAATTGTGCAATTACACCTCGTTGTTGTTTAGGCAAAATTTTTGTCATGCCATTAGATTCTATTATCTTACCAAGTATCTGTTTGATACCTCTTAACTCAAATTATTTTCCTCGAAAAAATTTCAAGAAAATCTCTTGAAAATTAAAACCTATTGTTCCCAAGGATTGTAGCCATTGGACCCCGAGGATCACATCAACCCCACCCATTGAAATGGCGATCATTCGACTATTTATAACATACTCTCTAATAGAGATATCTATCTTATGGAATTTTGCTGAGTAATTTATAGTTCCTCCATCTGCAAACATTAATTGAAACTCTAGAGCTAGATATATAATGCAATTTAAAGCATGTGTTATCTTACAATGAATAAAATTGTGAGTACTTCCATAATAAAAAATTAATAATACATTTTTCTTCTTGATATATCCTTCTATCTTGAGAGTTTTAGGAGTGGTAATTCCAGTGAAATAATTACAAGATATGGTGGGATGAGTTTATGATGCTTCAATATTTGGCATTGTTCGTTGCTATGAATCCTCTTCTTTTGATACTTATTATTCATTTTCTTCCTCTTCTTCACAATCTATGTAAAATAGTTTCTTCTAAGTGCACTTGTGGCCCTTATTATATTTTCTATCACAAGTGTAAGAAATTAATTTTTATATTTTTTCCTTTAGTTTTATTTGCATTAACCTTGTAGGTTTTGGATGAATTGAGACCACACTTCCTTCTTTATAGTTGTAAGTGGTAGACTTCCTTTTTTCCATATTTTTTTCAACTTTTCTTGCCACCCTAAATGCATGCTCCAAGGACTTAGGTTCCCAAAAAAAAAATTCATGTTGGAATTTATCCTTTAAATTTACTATGAGGACATCATTCAAATGCTCCTCTGGAATATATGTGATCTTGATACCAATATTTCGAAGTTCTAAATGTGTTCCGCAAGTGAACCCTTTTGTTTGAGATTTATCAATTGGCTAAAGAATGTATTTCTATTTGTGTCCTCATAGTGTGCTATCAATTCCTCTATAAAAATTGTCCAAGTGACAAGTGATTTATGTGAGCAAAAACATCTATACCACACATAATAATTAGGTTCCAAATATAAAGATACAATCGTACGTTTTGTGTGGATTGCACCTTGTGTAGCTCAAAGAACTGCTCCATCTGTAGTATACATGTTAAAGTATATGTGCCATCTAATTTCCTCATATCGATCTTTAGGATGTAGTTCATTTTTTACCCCAAGTTAGAGTCTCTAAAGCCATGATGTATGTTCTTTTTTTTTCATCATGAATTTCATGGGAGATCTTGTCAATTCTAGGAAGCTCCTCTTGTAGCATCCTTGTCAACCCTTTTTTCAAATATTGTATTTCCGATTTCAAACCCTTCAAATCATTTATGTCTTTTTTTTAAATCATCAATTTTCACTTCTATTTCAACCTTGGGTTTACCTAGGATTGATGTTAGTACATCTTTTGTCACCGTCTTCTCTTGTAAATCAAATATGTCCTTGCACATTTCTTCCCCTTCATCAGAAATCCATGTAGAATTGTATGGAGGATTATTTGGTGTATAGGTTCCCCTTTTAGGAGGAGTTTAGAAAAAAATATGATATATATTCTTCAACACACCTTTTGAATCACCCCAAGCGGATGTCTGGATCAAAAGTTATTCAAATTAAAAAATGTGCATATCGTAAAAGCCCGGTTTTAAGATTAATTGTGTAGCTGACTTTGCAACTTAAATAAATGTGGAATCTAGGATCCTACAAGTCTAAAATTTCTTCCTGCAATAGCTTGATATCTCCATTATGCAATGCCACATGTCTGACCTAATTCTAAGTTTCCAGTAAAATGATACGAAAAATCCCTCGACACTTGTTATTTTTGGTCCCTTTAGAATATCGAACTTGTATGGACTTCCATGTGTCCAATATTTTGGAGTCGAGTTTGAAACATATACCATAGATAGTGTGGTCCATACTCTTTCTCATGTAACTTGGCTCACTCAATTTTTATCTTGTGTTCCTCGTATATAATAGTTGTATGTATAACACTTATTTGAGACTAGTTTTTGGACTATCAAAAATCCTAGATTCAACAACAAATATTTTCGAATAGATAATTTATCAGGATATGAAAATTATACCATAGATAGATCGACATTTTTTCTAGATGGGTTGTATGAAACCTTGTATAAAAAAATTGTGGTGAAAATTTTGAGAAATCAGTCATGAGGAAAGAGTTCTGGTACCAATTGTTATTCAACAAAGTCCTAGAAATAGCATAAAAATAACTGAAATAGACCAGAAGAAAGTAATCCATGCCTTAATAATGGAGAACATAGATTAATAGAAATCCTCTTCAAGAGGGAAAGCTCCTTATAGTGTACTAAGTACATAAGACAAGACAATACACAATATGATGACTAAAATGAAAATATATCCTTCCTATATATATGAGATAAAGGCGTACAATAACAACTAATAGACCCACTAATAGATTGAAGCCAACATCAAAAATATGTAATGCACCATAGTATAGGACATAATGCGCCACTCTAGAGGGGGTAATGTGCCATCATTGAGGCCTTAACACCACAATAGACTAAAAGTAAGCAGGGATAATTTTAGGGGCGAATTTTATCCCAGTGGGCTATTTTTCCATGTTTTTCTCCCAAAAAAGATTCACCATTTTGCATTTTTTGAAGCCCTGTTTCGCCCAATTTTGATGGGGTAAATTTTTTTCACCCTTAAAATCGCCAAATTATTATATAAACGATATAAAATCCTTGGAAATTAAAATATTTTTTGAAAAATATCTCCAATCATTTTATAGTTGGCGTTTTAAGAATTGGTAATATTTGCCAACATTTATACACTTTTAAATAAGTATGGTTCCTTAAAATCATCCATGAAAGTAAGTAGTATGGAATTTATGAATTTGATATCAACATTTTAGTTTATTGAGAGGTAATTGCATTTATTTGTAATTGTATTATGTTCTCGTTAATCCTATCGTTATGAATATCAATGAAGTTTCACTATCTGCCGGTCTATTGAAATTCAAGTTTTCAGATCGCCCAAGCAAACTAATGATCACTACTCAATCTTGTGATTCATGCATACAGTTGTCTAAGATAATGACACATGGCCCAAATTGACAAAAATCTCATGTTTAAAGGGATTAAATTTTCATATTGATTACTTAATTGATGGATCACCTTTTTCAATGTAAACCCTGTAACTGAGTATTAAATGTTGTGCTGCTTAGGATATACACTATTGGATTTGAAACATTTCATATCAACGATGTATATATTAGCATATACAATGTTTATTACACCTGGATATCGTTTTTCTTCAATACAACCCTTACAGATAACGATTTCCCATGTGCTTTGTATGAACTCTATTGTTATTTCCCCGACAAGGGGATATATATAAATAGCTCAGGCGGATTAGTTCATGCTGTTTTTTCTTAAATTGATTTATGTAATGTTAGATTATAGTTGATTTTTTATTTTTATTTTTATTTTTTAAATTATTATTTAACTTAAAGTCTATTGGTAGCTTACAGGTCACATTGGCCTTGGGTTTTTCCTCCCAAGACCCGGCTACGATGTCATAAGCATTGTTGCAGGGCACCTAAATGTCTGATATGAAACCTGCATTTTCCAACATACTCCAGTCTTTCCGCCATGAATAGTGCGATAATGTCTTGGGAGAAGATCCATATTTTGCTAAGCACCCTATCTTTTTATCCCTCTAAATAAATGTCCTTCACATGATAGGTAGGTTGCAGGAAATTATGTCACCGAGAAGATTTTTTTTTTCGTACAGAGGTTTTTCCAAGTTTTTATGCTATATTTTGTCATGTTTTCTTAATGTTTTCATGCCCAAATCTCTTATTATTATTCACTATTCGAGTGAGTTTTGGCATTTGTGCCACTTCAATTGCTATATTTTATGCTATGGTTTTATACACAAATCAACTAATTTTCTTAAGTTTTTTTCATCCACTTATTGTGAATTTACCGTTTCATTTTATATTTTATGCTATAGTTTTATACACAAATCAACTAATTTTCCTAAGTTTTTTTCATCGACTTATTGTTAATTTACCTTTTCATTTTACTATAGGTTTTGACACATAACAAACTTGCAACCTGACAAACCTACGCTGCCACCCTGACAAATGGATGCCCTGCAATTGATGACCTACATGTAGAGGGAGCCTGGTTGGCTGGTCGAGTAACGTCGCAATTAGCTGCATGGAATTTAAATGATCCATGCTAATGCTATTCCAATTAGCTCGTATCAACGACTGGCTTGTATAGGGGGATCTTCTTCCCAACAAAGGCTTCATTGTCTGGATCATCATAGAACAGTCCATATATTTATTTCCCGAATTACTTTCTGTAAGTTTATTCACGGCCAATTATTCATTTGGTGAAAAATATGGAATAAGTTGTATAAAACTTCTCCATCTTGTTCTTCACAACTACAAACACAAAAATTGTATATATCGATATAGAATTGTATTGAAAATATATCTCAGTAACTTGGTTCTAATTGGAAGAAACATACAGTCCTGCAGGATTCCAACAGTGCGGAGGACCTCTTCAAATTCAGTTGTGTAAGACAGGTACAACAATCATCACCACCACCTCCACCTTCTCACTTGAGCACAGGATTGAGCAATTGAACCTGGAAGATGTCACGAATCGAGCTACGATTGAGGTTGACCCAGAGTTTTTGTATCTCCCCTTTATTTTTTGCAATTTCTGCTTGGAAGCTAACCTCTACCTCAATATCACTTTCTTGGAAAATTTGATAAATAATTTCATAGCCTTTGCATATTTGGTTTTCTTCTTTGCATCAAAACTTCTAAGATAAAATTCATCTACGGGAATCAATATTTTGTTTAACTACATGTGCTTACCATATTAAATATTTTGGAATAACTGGTACGGTGTCAGGAAAGCGAATGGAGCTGAACTTACGCACATAAGAGAAGCCACCCAAATATGGGAAATCTACATCTAGGTCAACCTCCATTTGGTATAGTCCGTTGATCAGAAAGATCTGCAACTGGTTGGAAAACCACAACTAAATTAGTGAGTAAAACCACAGATATATACAATAGTTAGAATCACCTCCTCCTTCACTGCCAGAAAAAATAACCCATCGCTGACGCCCATCAAAGCTTCTTCATACGCGATTGTCTTATGCTAGAATATTTATCCATTGTGATATCATCATAATCACACATCTTCATCCTTGGATTCTAGTCGGATGGTTTCTCATCTACAACATCGTCATGAAAGTGTTCCCCTTTTTCTCTGTCCAGCTTGTGAAAGTCGAGGAATTGTTGTTTTTCCATATTGCACACTTCAGTAAAATATTGATTTGATGAATTAGCAGAAAAAGTTTATGTCAAGCAGAATCAATAAAACAAAGTCCCAAGTACAGAGTCCCAAGTATATGTAGAGCATTTTATCCCTATCGACGGTGTGCTAATTTTATTTAACATAGGATGAGTTATTTTCATAAAATTTATTTATGGAGGAGGGTAAAGATATTCTAGAGTTTACACAAGCTTGCCCCAACATAGTTAACAACTTGAGGTAGATTTGAAAGGATATACCTCAAGCAGGAAGCAAGAGACAGAATGAGATAACGTCAGGAAGGATACTTGACCCGGCTAGGAGTCGCGAGCATAGATGTTGCCTTGAAGGAAGGACCATTTTCACTTGATTGATAATTGGGAAAACTTTATACTCCATAATATTTGAGTAAGAGTAGGATCTATCTAACTGGGAATGTAGGCACAACGTTACAACGGGTTCATATAAATCAAGTTATTGCGGCCACTTGCAATTTCCAATAAATTTCAAACCTTTACTTTTCCATTGTCTCATTTCAATGAAGAAACAAATCAACATATTTGAAAGAAGTCGGAGTTGGCACATGCTATATATGGACAATCACTTCGTTAAATATTTGAACAGGATGAAAATGGAAATGACTGAAATTAAAGTTTCGATAAAGAGGAAAAGTGTTGGGTTTGTAATAATGTTGGTTTTTCAAACATGGTCCATTCATGAAGAACACACTGTCAATTGCTGAAGGATTATCTATGTACTATGAAATCGATTATTTTTGTGTTGTAATGGACAGTTCCTAATAGCCTGCCTTCCTTGTAAATAAAAGGGAAACACACAAATGGCTATTACATTTCCTTTCCATACAATGAAGTTTGAAAGGTTCAATGCATAGTTATCACATTCTAATTTGAATTGATACTTCAAAAATTCAAACAAAACAATTTTTATTTGATTTTTTTTTATCAAAATCACTTTGTATACTACTTAAACCGATTTGAATTTCACTAATACAAAGAGGTAGACTGTAGGAGGCAGGCTTATTCAACTGACATGATACTGATTTTTGTAATGAAAAAAATGGAGGTCATACAATGTTTGATGACGTTAAATTTAGCTACAAAATAAATTATTTGATGATGTTCATTTTATTCACAAAATAAATTATTTACAAAGTCTTGAATTTAGAAATTGAAATGTCTCATAAAAACTTTTATATTATTTGCAATCTCATATTTTAATAAGTTAGTAACCATGGTAAGTCAGTTTTTAGAAGAAGGTTACAGCTTTTAGATGAAGAGAGCATCGAGATAAAATCGAAATCCACGCTCAATATTAATGCTTGTACCAGTTGAGCTTGTGATGGTTTCGTCCTTTGGTTTCATACCTAGTTTGTCTTGTTGTTCTTGTGGTTTTGCCTTTGCTTTCTCCCTTGGTTGTTGTTTGAAAATAGGTATAAGTTGTTCTTTTGAAATATGAAAATAGCCACAAGATGCGGAAAAATGCATTTTAGGTAATATGAAACAACGTGAATTAGGTATCATGGCCTCTATTTGCATGTGCAAAGACGTGTAGTACTTCTTAAATATGAGTCTAATCTCATTTGATGTGTCATGTCTGCAAATGTAATAGACTGAGGTCTTCAAACAAATAAACTTCTTGCTGATTAATGGGAGACAACTTTCACCGATTTCAAAACCTTGTCAATTCAAGTTGTTGGGATGCATGTTAATTTCCAAAAAAAATTTAATTCTTCTTTTGTAACCAAGTATTTTGTTATTATTTTATAGAATTGTTTTAACAAATAAATATATGACGTAAATTTAATTTATATTTTACTCTTAATGATCATATCAAATCTTAATTGATGAAAATGCAAGATCAAATCTTAATTGATCAAAATGAAGGATCAAATATTAATTGATTAATTGATCAAAGCTTGCACGGTGGAAGTAGGAACTCATCTAATTTTAATGTTATTCTTTCTATACTTGGATTAATTGTTTTTAATGGTAATCAAATATTATTAATTATTTCGGTAATTATGTAAAGTAAAGTTTTGGCTAGATATATATATATATATGATGATGACGACGATGATGATGATGATGAAAGTTATTAGTCCTTGCCGGCAAAGACTAATGTTTATGTAGTATTTTAGTTTCTATTATTTATGGTTTTACACTATTGAAATTCAACTAAGTTATTTATAAAAAGTCCATAATTTGAAATTTATATATATATATATATATACACACACTTGCGTCAAAAACAACGGTATATCAAAGACATGTAATTTAGGTACATGGTTTATTATAAAAAATTGTTTATATTGTAAATGTCTTTATTATAAATTATAACAAATTGTTTATGAAGGTTACCTACCTTAAAGCATAGGTTTAGGTATTATTAAAATTACTTTCATATATATATATATATAACCCTCTAACCACATTGTATGATGAATAGAGATCCGTACATGGCGGTTTTTTTTTTAACTCTATCATAGTATTATACTGCATCTTAATAAGTTTGACATTGTTTTGCATAAAAAATTGTTGACAGAAAGTGCACAATATAATTTACTCAGTAGGTTAAATCAAATTATTTATTATTAGGATGCCGTTTATATTTAAATAAATTAGCATATAGGATAGAGTGTTGATTCATGTTTCTTTATCTATCTCGTGGGTTATAACATGAAAGATAGAAATAGTTTTTTTAACATATGCAGAGCACATTGTTTACCAATGCAAGGCTATTTTTTCAAAATTATTCATGATGTTTTCATTTTTTCATGACTCATTGAAGTAAGAAAGGCATGAGAAAAAGAATTTTATATATTTGCAACACTTTAAAAGAAGAGATTGAAAAATTCAGATAGAGGAGATTAAAACTTTTGGTTCTTCAAAGCACAAATTGCATAGATGCTTTTGTTTCTAGATTTTTCTTTCTATAGCTTTATAACTTTGGTCGAGGACATTATCACTTTGTGGATCCTGTTTAAGTAAATAATTCTTGCATGCATTTTATATTAAATATGTTATGTGCATTTTGTGATTTCCCATGTGCTTTGTATGAACTCTCTTGTCTAAGTAAATAATTCTTACATGCATTTTATATTAAATATGTTATGTGCATTTTGCGATTTCCCATGTGCTTTGTATGAATTCTTTTGTATAAGTAAATCATTATTGCATGCATTTTATAATAAATATGTGCTTTGTATGAACTCTCTTGTATAAGTAAATAATTATTGCATGCACTTTATAGTAAATATGTTGTGTGCATTTTGCAATAATTTTATTTGAGCCTATCTATATCTTCACAAACCAAATTTTATTTACAAATTCGTTAAAATTTTCCAATTGCTCAAACAATTTTGAAAAGATTGGCCTATTTTGGCTAAATGTATATTGTAGTGGTTAGAATTTACATAGATTTACGAGCTTTAAATTATGACTTTTGTTCTTTTTCAAAGATTAATAGATGTATATTGTATTGGTTAGAATTTACATAGCTTTACAAGCTTTAAATTATGACTTTTTCTTAAAATGTGTTTATGATAGGTTTAAAAATCAAACTTACAACGTGAATATATCCTTTAATGGAGCATGCTACTAAACTTGTGGGGTGTCGATTGAGAATCTTAATTTGATTAAGCAAAACTTGAAAACCAATTTACATAAATTATTTAGTTTTTAATATTTAAAATTTAGGATATATATATATACTTTTTCTTTATATTTAAAAATTTTGAACAAGGATTTAAAATTTATAACTAAAAATACATACATAATCAAATTATAAATAATATAATAACCTTATGATAAAATATTTAGTATTTTATTTTATTTAATAAATTTTAATATTTTATATTTAATTTTCTTAATAAAATAATTAATAATTATTATTTATATTTAATTTATTTAATAATTTGATATTTGATTTTTTTTAAATGAAATAATTAATAATAATCATTCTTTATCATAATTTACGTACAAAAATTATTTGGTCAAACACTTTATGTGCATTGTGCATTGTCAATTGTGAGTTAACAATCATATATTTTATGTCATTGTCAATTGTGAGTGAGTTAAGCAATTTTTTTTTTCATTGGGCAAGGTTTCTTTATTTATTATGAAGAAATTATACAATTTGACAAGATTTGACATTGTTTTCATTTTTGGAAGTTATATTTAGTAGTTTCTTTTATCTTCGTTTCAAAAAGTCTGGTAGCACTAATTTTTATTTCGAGCCTTTTTTTTAAGATTTTAAATTTTTTAGTCATACAAAAACTATAATTTTTATTTACAAGAATGCTTTTTCAAAATTTACAAAAAATATAAGTGCTAGTTATAATGGAAAAAAATATGCATTTTTGAATTTTTTTAACATTTAGGAGCTACTTAGAATTAAAAATATATACATTTTTGAAGTTTTTTGAAGTTTTTTATTTAAATTTTCTCTTAAATAAGTCATTTTTTGGGCAAATTTGTAAAAAAAATGAGGAAAGAAAGACATTTCAAACCATTTTTAACATATTGATTGATACTATTTAACATTATTTTTCATAAAATGACTATTCACATAAACTCAACAACAAGTATACCATATATTTACAAATAATATATGAAAAACATAATAGTTATTCTCAAAATAAAATCTTAAAGTCACAACATTACAAAAATATCTTATCAAAAATTTGTAAGTTTGACATTTTCCTCGAGAAGATGAAACTAGTCAAGAATATCATGCAAGCCAAAATCTTCATCGAAGTTGACATTTCTGCCATTGGGTCCTCTACTTCTGTAAAATGCCCAAAGTGATTGTTTCCAAACATTGCTTTTAATGGTGGTTGAGTCTCTTTTGACATATTTGCTACAAGTGACTCACTAAATTCTCATTTCTTCAAACCAACTTCCTGCATTTCAACTGGAAGAAGTTTCATAGCATTAATTCTTTGCTTGATATAATTGCACTATAGAGGATCATTATCAATGGATATGCAATTTCTTACTTTTTGTAAGGAGCATGATATTGTTGTACCTAATCACTACATACAAAAAAAATCAAAGTTAAATAGCATAATGAAACATAACTTTAAAAAATATATACTAAGGAATATAGATTAATGACACTAGTTTCATATGTAATTTCATAAATATTACATGATCCCGTGAACAAATATAAAACCCAATCTCCTTCTTTTGAAAATGTATCTATGAGATAATTAATTAATGCTTGTGGGATTCTGGTATATGTTTACAATCTCTCCTTTCGAATCCCTTTCTTCATATGTCGACTTTCTAACTACATCATTATAAGTCAATATTTGACTATATTTGTCTTTACTCTTTTCATTGATTAAAAGAGATTCATAGGTCTCATCTTTTGTCTAACATGCAAGATGCATGTTTTTAGTATCACTCATAAACGGATCACTGTTAGAGATATGAATATTAGGCTTATGCGTGTAGCAAAAATACATAAGAATCTAATTAAGTTATAGAAGTTTGATTTCTAAATTCAAATGCTTATTAACACACTACAAATATCTTACCAATACAGTTGCTTCCTTGAGTTTGCTTTATCCTTGAAGGTTGTTAGCACTGCTCCTTATCCTTATCTTACCCAACACTATAACCATATCCTCTTGTATTTTTCATATAAACCTTATGACTAAATGATGTAAAAATAAATTACATTTACAATCATATCTAATAATATAACACAATGCTTAGTTAATAAAACATCTTAAACTAAAAAATAAAACTTTAAAACACAAAACCAATCTACAAACTAATTACTTTTCAAATTCATTGCAAATTTCATCCATGGATAATTCACTTGAATTTACATGTGACAGTATTGTAGTAAGTGTTTCATCCTTCACACCTTGCAATGATCTCCAAGGTGTTATAGCCATCTTCTGGTGAATTCTTAACGTCAGGGATACCTTGACCACAACTCCATACAAATGGTTTAAGTTTTTTTTTACCTTTGGATGTGTTATGCCAATATTATCCCACATGCTAAATATCTCATCAATCAAATCCCATATTGGACCCATTTTAAATGTCAACTGAAAATAGTTTTCTACATCTTTGAATGCATCACTTCCTTTTAAACCTTTTTATTTCACTTTGTCATATCTCCATACAACATTGTTTCCATCCACATATTTGTTAAAATTCATTATGGATAAATCTAACCCTTTGAATGAATGTCATGAAATCAAATAGTTGATATTTGTGTTATGATCCTATGCCAATAGTTTCTCTTCCATATCTATTAAACCAACATAAATGATGCATTTGACTGTTTGAAAATTAGGGTTTTTGGAAAACTCTTGCACTAATTCTCTTCTAGCCTCTGCATAATGATTCCCCCCTAGAAAAACATAGTAGTTGTAATCAAAACAACTTGATTCATCAAATGCGTCTCTAACGGGAACATATTTCAGGTCAACAAGAACTAGGTAGTCAACCACATGTGCATAGGGATTGAGCCTCATAAATGCTTTTAAGATATGGACATGAAAATGATGTGGTTTCATAATTTGATACTTCTCCTAACCTTCCATGGGTATATAAAGTTGCTTCACATTTAAATCAAATGTATGCCCATTGCAAACCAACTTATCCCTTCACAATCAAACCTGAATGGCATTTTGTGTTGTCTTGACAACACCATCATCTAGATCACCGATTGTGGTGATGATTTCCAAACTATCCCCCAAATTTTCACTTTGATTTTCAGTGATAACATTGGATTCAACATCTTGCCTCCTTCTTTTATGTCTTGAAGTTGTTGTATATAAATGAGTAACCTTTTGATCATGAATGAAAACATCCTCATCCATAGTTCTTTTGGAATAGTGTTTCTTACTCTTACCGACAGAAGTAACATCCTCATCAGCAACAATTTGTTGATCATGTTCAATTGGGAAAGATATTTTTTTAAATGTAACCTTCCTAGGTACTTCATTTGATTGTTGGACGCCTTTTCCAATCTGTAGCTGTACTTCTTCTATTTGAACATTTTTCACTCGTTTATTCTTTGATATTTCTCCCTTATTTGGTGCTTCTCCCTTCTGAAGAGTGGCATTAATGACATCCATAGGATTTTCTTTTGTAGAATAAATTCCATTCAGAATATGGGAAAGTGGCATAGCAAAATCGTGCAAAATAAAAATATTATTGTAATAAATCTATTGCATTATCATATCATCTAAATTATAACAAATTCAAAAATATATAAAAATATAGAAACTTACACTCTTGTGCTCAATATCGTGCATGACTCCTGCAAAAAATTATGTGAAAATTGCGTCAATCTTATAGTTTGAAACCTTCAAACAATAACAGATTTTGACATAGGTCTGAGTCTGTTTCACTAATGCATAAACAATATCTTTACCAAACAGCAAACAAATATCTCGCAATAATCCCAATTAGTGATAATCTATTTTGAGATACGCAAATGTAGCACAATATAAGTGAATATTGTGTGGGTTGCCTTGATATTTCTCTTTCACAAATGAGGAATAATCCATTTTCTCTTCCTCTAGCACATGTTTCCATTCTCTAGCATTCTTGTTTTTTAAATCCTCAATGGACACAAATTCTTCACGAGAAACTTTCTCAGATGGCTCAACTATTTTTTTCAATGACCTCATTGTAGATGTTGCTCCATTTATGTTTACAAATAGCTTGCTTGATGTCGTTCTCCCTATAGTAAAAAATGAAAAAAATTCAGTATGTCTTGAAAAAAATGTTCCCTAAATAAATTTAACATAAGATTACAAAAAATAAAAACATTTTCTAAAAAAAATTAACATAAATTCAAAAAAAAATGCTCTCTAAAAAAATTTAACATAATTATATACATATATACATATATACATATATACATATCTATATATATGTATACATATATACATATATATGTATATACATATCTATATATATGTATACATATATACATATATATGTATATACATATCTATATATATATATATATATATATATTACATATATATATGTATATATATATGTATATATATATGTATATATATATATATATATATATGTATATATATATATATACATATATATATATACATATATATATCTAGTTTAGACACACGAAGGAGGATCGTGCATTGGGCACCCAAAGCAGCACTAAAGGTAGGAGAGGAGCTCCTCCCTCGTGCACCCAAAGGGGACCGAGGTGAGGATTGTAGCTCCTCCCTTGCACGCCAAAAGGAACGTTCCATAGGAAACCCCTTAAGATGCACGAGGTAGGAGTTCTCCTCTCCTCAGGCCCCTTTTGGCGCCAAAAGTGTTGATCGAATGGCAGGGTGATTCTGAGAATCACCCTACTTGTTGGGTTGGCACTTTGGGCACCCAAAGGGGACCCAAGGGAGAAGTAGAGCTCCTCCCTACTACCAAAACAGGCGTGAAGCATGCCCCTTGTGGAAATGGGGAGGAGTGTCTGCATGCCCCTTTGGGAAGTGCAGTGAGGAGCTCCACTCTTCCCCCAGGACCCATTTGGGTACCCAAAGCGTCGACCTAACGGGTGAGTGATTCTCATAATTACGCTGCCCATTGGGTCAATTCTTTAGGCACCCAAAAGGGGCCCGAGGTAGGAGCAGAGCTCCTCCCTGCTACCCATAGGGGTGTTTTGTGTCGGTTCTTTGGGTGGATAAATGGGTCCCACCCCTTTGGACTCTCAGAGGGGTGTTCCCTAGGCCACCCCTTTGGGCGCTCAAAGGGGCATGCCCTAGGCCATCCCTTTGGGCGCATGAGGGAGGAGCTCCACTTTTCCCCTCGGCCCCCTTTAGGTGCCCAATGCATAGCCCAAAGGCTATACATATCCCATGGGATATGCATTGGGTGCCAAAATGGTGTCGAGGGGTGGAGCGGAGCTCCTCCCTTGTACGCTTAAAGGGGAACGCCCTAGGATGCCCCTTTGGGCACATGAGGGAGGAGTGGAGCTCCTCCCCTCGGGCCCCCTTTGGGTGCCTAATGCATAACCCCCCAAAAAATTTACCCTTGCACATACAAGGGCATATCCAAGCCCAAAACAAAAATTAAAAAATTTACCCTCATGTGTCCAAAGGGCATGCCCAAGCCAAAAGGAAAAAAAAATTACAATGAATTTTAAGATTTTACATTTTTTTTTAATTACATTGCATAGAAATGAAAATTTAGCTAACCTTGACAATGTTTGAACCTCCTTCATTGAATATCCTTAGTGGTATTGAAAAGCCTTGTATATTGCTCCAAAGTCTATGTTTATATGGCATATATTAAGTCTAATTTAACCGCTTTATGAATTTGGGATAATTAAAAAACCAATAAAAACACATAAAACGTTTTCCAAGAATAAATAAAAAATAGACAAATTTATTAGAAAACAAACTAACCTTCAAAGCACTATTAAAATGGTAATTCAAACATGAATAGTATAAAAGAAAAATAATTAATATAGATAATATTAGGTTTAACATTACTCGTTTTATGAATGTGGGATTAAAAAAAGTGTAAGTAGCCAATCCATTTTTACTAAATTTAAATAGGATGGTGTTAAATGAAATTTTACTAGTGTTACGAATGTGGGATTAAAAAATTAATGTAAATAACCAATATATTATTACAAAGTTTACATAGCATAGTTTACATGTGATTTATCTAGTATTATTACTAAGTTTTAATATGCTAGATTATATTAATTTTACTAATTTTATGAATGCAGTAGAAATGTGCGATTTATTTTTGAAAGGAAATTTTGGAGGGAAATTTTGGGTGGGAATTTTGGAGGGAATGTTTGGGAGGGAAAATTCCGTTCTTTTAGCTATAAGATTATTGGGGGTTGACAATTGCACCATTATGCTTATTGTGTGAGGAGTGTGGGAGTTGCGGCTTTCTACTTTTTAGTTAGAAATCATAGAATGATCTGAAATGATCTCAATTTTTGAAGATGGTGGAAATTTTCCTTCAATTGAGGATTTCAAAGGAACTGATGATGAATTTCCTCCTAGTGAGTATTTTAAAAGAAATAACGATAATGATGAAGACCTTCCTCCAAGTGAATAATTTAAACACATTGATCAAGATGATGACAATTTTCCTCCAATTGATGATTCTCAAGCAAGCAATGATGGATTTCCTCCCATCGATGATTTTCAAGGCACCAACGAGGATTTTCCTCCAAGGCAGTATTTTGAAGGAACCAATGATGGTTTTCCTACAATCCAGGATCTTCAAGGCATCGAAGATGATTTTCCTCCAAGAGAGGACTTTCAAGGCACCAAAGTTGAATAATTTCCTTCAAGCAAGGATTTTGAAGGGACCAATGATGATTTTGGTGAGAATGAAGGCACCAATAATGGTGTAGATGAATTTCCTCCAAGCGAGGATTTTAATGGCATCGATGATGATTTTCCTCCAAGAGAGGATTTTAACGGGACTTATAATGTTTCTCCTACAAGCAAGGATTTTGATGGCACCGATGATGATTTTCCTCCAAGCGAGGATTTTAATGGGATAGATGATGATTTTGGTGAGGATGAATGCATTAATAATACTGAAGATGATTTTCCTCCAAGCAAGGATTTTGATGCCACCAATGATGATTTTCCTTCATGTGAGGATTTTGATGGCACCGATGATGATTTTCCTCCAAGCGATGATTTCAATGGGACAGATGATGATTTTGGTAAGGATCAAGGAACTAATAATGGTGAAGAAGATTTTCCTCGAAGATGGATTTTAATGGCATCAATGATGATTTTTCTCCAAGCAAGGATTTTATTGGGGCAGGTGATGATTTTGGTGAGGATCAAGGTTCCAATAATGTTGAAGATGATTTTCCTCCAAGTGAGCATTTTAATGGGACACATGATGATTTTTGTGAGGATGAACCTATTATTGATGAATATACCAATAGTGTTAATGATGTTGATTTAACCTCAAGTGATAAACATGGTATTGACGATGATACTCAATATCCTACTAAATTTGGTGATGAGACTCTCAATGAGAGGGATCTGATATTCCTCATAATGACAAGGAAATTCATTCTAATGAGGATTATGTAATGGTACATGAAACACAAAGGAAAATTGTACCAATGAGCAAGATTAAGTGTAGGACTATACCATTTTATATCAATCCAAAGCATTCTAGTTATACGTGGTCTATGAATGATTTGCTCACAATTAAAATTTATATTATTGATTTGATTTCAAGTGACTTTTACCAAACACATTAATTGAAACAAATGCACTACAATTATGCGTTGGAGAAAAGGAGAGCATATCCGTCAATGAACAAAAATATACAAAATTCATATTTAGTGGGGTGCATGATTTCTACAAAGGTAGGTTATGATTATCACATTGGAAGTATTTTTCTTTGTATAAGGGCATTCAAAATAATTCACTCAATGGTAATTTTAGATTATCAAGAATCCAGACAAGGCTAGAAAATTATCCTACATTTTATTCTAAAGAATACCATGCACGAGCTAGTGGGTCGATAACAAACATTGCAATGTCATGGATGTGTGACTTATTTTCTAAGCATGGAGAGAGTATACCAGATAGATAAACCATACACATTCCATATAATTTTCCAAGTAAGTAAATTTGAAAGTTGTACAAGGAATTTGTTCTAGAAGCTGAAGAAAATAACAATTTCATCAGATATGCATATTTTAGAAGACTATGGAAACATGTGTTCAACAATGTTCGCACTCCTAAGAAGTCAAGGATGGGAGATTGCAGCATATATGCGGTTCTATTAAACAAAGAAGGGATAGAAATAGGTACATCTCTAAAAAAAATTCTCTTGAATACATATCAATTACTATTGAAAGCCCCTCAATGTTTTATTTTTATTTTATTTGTAGATTCCATTATTAAATAACTTCAAGCACATCGCAATCAACAATCGATTGAATGCCAAAAGTTATACAAACATCAAAGAAGTGTTTATGATGATCCAAATAAGTAAATGGGTTTTATAATTGATGGCATGGATTGAAAAAAAAAACACTTTTCCCACATTTTGTTTGTGTACCAAAGAATTTAAATAAGGAAAGTTTTATACAGTTCCACTTGGTTAGTTGTATGGTTTAATGGTCAGATGTCTCCAAGGGTTTACTTCACAACTCCAAATATTCATAATGATGAAAATATTACCATCACCATAATTCAACATGTGCTTACTCATTGGTATGTCAATATCCCTTGAGTTATATATTTGTAATTGGACAACACCAGCCGGGAAAACAAAAAATAGATTGTGTTTGGTTATCTAAACATGCTTGCTGAATTGGGAATTTTTCAGAAGGTTAAAGTTGGTTTCTTTCTTGTTGGGCATACACGTGACCATATTGATCAAATATTTAGTCATTTTGCTGTGACATTGGGGAGGAAGAATGTTAGGAGCCTGGCATCATTAACTGCAATCAATAGAAAACCATACAGTCCTTATCTCGTTGTACTAACGTTGGAGGAAACCATTGACATGCGAAAATTTATTATGGGATCACATGGTGAACAAATGTGCATTGAAAAACTTAATGACATTAGCTTCCAACATTGATTTCATATAAATAAGATTGATGGGAAAACACTACTATGGGGTAAGAAGTGATTAAAAAGTGCAGAATGGAGGCCTACATCAGGTATAACATTTCTGAAATTGATCCTAATTCGTCAAATTTATGCTTCAAAGTTATTGTTATTGTAATCAATTGTTGAGATTCAAAATGCACATCGACACAATAGAGATGTTGATTCTTCTCAATGCTTGGAAGAAATAAAAAATTCTATCAAAGATACATATGACTATTTTTATGTTGTCGATTATGTTTGGTGGGAGTTTTCTTCATGGAGCAAAATGACACAATTCCAAACTCTACAAATGGATATATGTTTTAAAGACTCCATTTCGTTGACCATAAAGTATGTCAAATGAAAAAATGATGAAAGATATGTTGAATATGAAGGAATTGATCCTTATCAAGCAGAGGAAAGGTAAATGTATATTGGGTTTAGAAGATCATCTGCACGACATGATGTGATGGAAGACCTTTATAGAGGATCAAGACAAGATATTAAGGAGGGTTGCATGATTGTAGTTTTGGCTATAGAATATACACGTGGTTATCCATTCTGGATTTGCAAAATTTGTTAAGGTCAATAAAGAAATTGAAGAAGTTATATCCGTTGAAGTACATTGGTATGCAACATACACACACCCATTTGATGGTGTGCATAAGCCAGAGATGGTGGTTGAGAAAAAGGTTTGAAATAGAGAAAAAGAAAGGGTTAAAATGTAAATCATTGTCACATTGAAATTTTGAAATTAGAGGATGTTGAAATACTAGTTTATGACTTCTAGATGACAAATAAAGGCACTCTTCGCTCCAAGACTATAGAGATGGTCAAAATATTGTTGGCACAAGAAATAGTTGCAACATGGGAGTTTGCTAAACAAATGCATGGATTTAAAAGCAATATGGAATATGAAACATTGGGAATACATGAAGACTCATATGGTGCACTCATTGATAGTAGAGAAGAATATGGGTCATGTACATCTTCATCTGATCATTCATCTGAAGAAAATGTAGTTTATGATGGTGTGTCAGAATCCATGTGTTGATTTCAATATTTTCACATGAAACATTTTGACTTTTTTTATTAAGATGGCATTGTTTGTGTGGCGACTCTAAACGAGTGTTTGAATTTTTATATGAATTATTTCTACTTCTTATGGTTTAATATATGATTTTATTATTAAATTTATCAGAAATTCCTTTAGTTTATATGGAAAGAGTGGTAAAATAATTTCTTGAATAATTTGTGTTTAACTCAGTCACAAGTTTTATACAATGTTACTAAGAGATTTAATAAATACAATTTTAAATTATGATAAAATGATATAATAATACCATTTTTTTTAAAGTGTGCTACCGGTAGCATTAGTTTTCAATTTGGGGCTTGATTTTAAGGTTTTGTAAGAAACTATCAGAAGTGCTTTGGTCCATGTCTATATTTTTAACCCTGGAAAAAAAAGTGGTGTCTATTCAGGGTTGTTTTGGTGTCTATTCAGGGTTGTTTTTGGGTATTTTTTCTTAAAAATATGAGTTTTTATGGCTAGAGTTCTCGATTTGAGTATAAAGTTCTCATCAAATTCCCTCAAGTTTTCACATGTATGGGATGAAGAGAAATTTGATCATTGTGTTTTTCAATGGATTAAGAATTGTAAGAACTTTCAAACGCTCCCTGCTATCATCTCTTGGAAAATCTGGTATGCAAGGAATGTTAGTATTTTTGAAGACCATCTTCGGGATGCAAACTCAATCTGCCAGCTAGTTATAAATATGGAAAAGGAGTATTGCTGCAAGTCTATTTCTCTTAATAAACTTAGATTATTGCAGGAAATACAACATTTTTGGTGCAGTTGGGTATATTGATGGTGCAACAAAAGACAGTTATTGTGTTACAGGAGTGGTCTTACTGACCAACAACTCTCATAAATTCTATTTTAAACTACATTGTCGTATTGGTACAAACATGAAGGATGAATTATTAGCACTAAAGTGCTTGTGTAAAGTTGTAATTTTTTTTGGCATTGTGACTCTTTAAGTATTTGGTGATTCCAAGGTCACTATTAAATGGGAAAGATGTGATTATAAACTAAATTTGATTTCCTTATTACCGCGGTGTAACAGGATACGAATGAAGAAAAAAAATTCAACAATATCAATTTTGTCATATTTACAGAGAACATGATCAATCAGCTGATCATTTTTCCAAATCTGCTCTGTAAGGTAAAGAGAGGATCCTTTTTGGGGAAGAGGTGGATGATAATCTATAAATATATTCTGGCTTCATCAACTTTTTTTTATTTCTAATCCTTTTGCTTTAGTTATAGCAAAGGATCTGGTTTATTTGGCTTCTAGGCCCTGAACTATTTTAAGCTCAAATCTTTAGTTTTCAGGATGTTGTATGTTTCACTTGCTCTCTCTAGAGACTCTGGAAATTATGAAATATGGAGTGTTTAGACTCTGGTTTTTGAATAGTCATCAATCTGACTATTTAGGAAGCTTTGTATTTTTTTTTTAATAACAAAAATATGTTTTTTTTCACTAAAAAAAGTTTTCATCAAGTTGTATTTATGAGATTTTCAATTCTAAGAGATTTATAAAACTTTTATGCAAATAAATTTGTTTTATGATTTTTTTACATATATATAAAATATTAATTAACTAAAGCTCTACCTAAAGATTCTGTATTATAAAATTGAGAAAAAAATTTTAAAAATATATTCATTAAAATATATGTTAATGAAAGTAAATGAGTATTATAAAATTGAGAAAAAGTTTTAAAAATATATTCATTAATGAAAGTAAATGATTTGTCTAGGTTTTAGTAAATATTTAAAATAACTAAAAATTATGGGCAACGAAAGGTTTTGCTTTATCTCCATTGAGATGAGCAATGTGCCATTATTCAATATGTACACCTATGCTTTATATATGGTTAATCATAACGACTATACCATACAAAATTTGTGTAATGGTGACAATAGTGGAAATAGTAACAACATCATTGAAGGGAAGGGAATGGTGTTAGATGTTGTTCTTAAGAGCCTCGGTATGCTTATGACAATTATTATCACACATATGTTCATAATATAATGCACATAGTAAGCGTTATAATCTCATACATAATGATTGTGTGTTATACTAATTTAAATGCATGTGTGTAAACACATATAGAATGCATCAAGTGACAAATGAATATCGATTTCATTAGATCTCTATGCTATTAGGCAGAAATCCTTTGTGTAAACACATATTTTGTCCCCTTCGCTTCTCTTTTTCACCCGAGGTCTAAATCCTTTAGCTTTCACTAAGATGGGAGATATAATAGAAGCGAAGGTCGTTTAGATATAGGTTATTATGCTATCCTATACTATCTATCTATATAAGGTTCTTAGTAGGGGAAGATAGGGTTTGGATAGGGTTTGGTTGGGAAGAAATGGGGAATGAAATTATGTCCTTTTTTATATATTTTTTCTATCGAGAAAGATTATCTTATGTTGAAAGGTCTTATATCCCTGCATATCTACACATGCATCTTATAAACTCCTCAACTCTGCAACTTGTATCAGCCTTGTATTTTGTTATTGCCACTTGAAAAGAATCACTACAAGGGTGAACTATAAAATAAAGGTAAGGTCAAAATTACCTTCTTATCAGTGCAGAAGTAAGGGAATAAGAACATACTTTAGTTTTTACTAGAAAAAACAATTACTGATAAAAATCAAATAATTTTTATATACATTTATAACGCATATTTGATGTCAATTATCGCTAGCTCATTCAATTAAGGTGTGGGTCTCGTTAGAGGGTGACCTAGGTTCAATCCCTTTAGGGGTGAGTTAGTTGGGAGGAGACACCCAAAAATCCATCCATGTTAACAAAATACCAAATCAATGGAAGGGCCTTGTCCTTGAACTCCTCACCATGATTTAAATAAAATATATACATCATGTACAATTTCAATACCATAGGTCAAAACTGGGGTGTTAGATTCCCCTCCCCCTTCATTAGCATTGTCCTCGGCGCTTTACAAAATTGAACAAAAAAGGATGTGGCAATCGCATGGCATCCTCCAGCTCCCACGTAGCCTCATCATGACCGTAGTGCTTCCACTGCATCTTTACCTGCCCAATGGCTCGATTCTGAAGCACTGTGACCTTCCTATCAAGGATGTGCAATGGCTTGGTTTGGAACTCTCCCTAGGGTTCCACCTGATCACATCCCAATTTATCACATGGTTAGGATGATGTACATATTTCTTAAACAAAGAAACATGAAAAACATTATGAGCTCTAGTGCTAGCAAGAAATGCAAGTCTATATGCAAATGACCCTATTCTTTCAAGCACTTCAAAAGGCCCACAATATCTAGGTGGCAGCTTGGCACAACTTCCAAGATTCAAGGAACTCTTCCTTGGCCTCACTCTAAGGTAAACATGATCCCCAACATAGAACTCTCTTTGCACTCTATGCTTGTATGCATAGTTTTTTTGTCTATCCTGGGTTGCTTTCAGGTTCTGCCTGATATTTTTAACCTCTTGCTCCATTTCCTTGAGCAATTCTGGAACAAGCAAAATCTTGTTCACTGGATTATCCCAAGTCACAGGTGTCCTACACCTTCTTCCATACAGATCTTCGGATGGACTCATTCCCAATGATGCTTGATGTCCATTATTATATGCAAATTCTACCAAGTGTAAATAACCCTCCCACTCGGATGGTTTATCCATGCATGTATTCAAGCGCCGGATTTACTCTCTCTGTCTATCCATCAGTCTGAGGATGGTAGGCAATGCTGAAGTTCAACTTTGTACCCAAATATGCAAACATACCTTTCCAAAAATTGGAAGTAAACTTGGTATCCCTGTCAGAGATTATTGCCTTAGGAAATCCATGTAATATGAAAATCTCCTTCATGAAGATTTTTGCAATGGCATCAGCCTTATACATGGACTTAACTGATATCAAATGCGATGCCTTTGTCAACGTTTCCACCACAAACATGATGGAATCATGTTGTCTCATAGTCATTGGCAATCCTGTAATAAAATCCATGGAAATAACTTCCCATTTCCATTCTAGGAATGGAAATGGCTGCAATAACCCTTCTAGGTGTTGATGCTCAACCTTCACCTGCTAACATTTCATGCACTTAGAAATATACGCATCAATGTCCTTTTTCATTCCTCACCAGAAATACTGCTTTCTAGCTGTAGCAATTGTCTTTTGATATCCTGGGTGACCAAAATATGGAGCTTGATGGATTTCATCCATAACAATTCTCCTCACTAATTCTGGTACATTTGGAATATAAATTATGTTCTTATAGGTAAGAAGTTGATCTTCTTCCAATTTATATCCCTCATGCTTCTTTTCCAGGCTTTGTTGTTGCAACTTGTCCTTTATCTGCACATGCATTTCATCTTCAGCGGTATAATTAACAATCTATTGTCTCAAATATGATTGGAAAGTACTAAGAGATGCCACATACATTCCATGCACCTTCCTGTTGAGTGAATCAACAACCTTATTTTCTTTTCCTTTTATGTGTTTGATTTCAAAATCAAACTCGCACAAAAACTCCAGCCATCTAGCTTGCCTAGCATTCATAGTTTGTTGATCAAACAAATATTTCAGGCCACAGTGGTCTATTCTTCGCTCAAATTTCCTTCCCATTAAGTAATGTCTCCACATCTTGAGAGGGTAAATTCATTAAGGTGGGTAACACTTTTTGGCCAAATTTGGCAATGAAAACCTGTTTTTTACTCATGTGCTAGATAGAAGCCCTCGAAACGCATATATGCCATGTGCATTTCGAATTGTAGTAAAAAAACAAATTGTAGAATATTATGTTCACTTCCCAATGATATTTTTTTTTAAATGTTTCGATGTCATTTAATGTGTGAAATTTTGCATTTAATGAACTGTGTGACCTTAAAAATTTGAAGAAGTTAATAAGTGGCTTGTGTCCCACCCCAATAATTCAATCTTACATTAATAATTTAAAAAAAAAAAATTAAAATATATGAGCATGATCTACACAAAATGCACCGTTGTCTACTTATTTTTTTGTTAATTTATTTCGCAATATACAATTATTTATTATTTTTCGAAAGTGACCACATCTGATTTCAACATCATTTTATACACATGTGTGTCCATCACAACCTTTTTTTCATTGTTTTCAAAAATTAAAAAACCAAAGATACCCATTTGAAGAGGACGCGTCGATGTGTGGGTTGTGCATTTTTAAGAGATTTTTGGATGTGTATTTTTTACCCTGCGGATTTTTCTTTGAGATGCTTCGAAGTTGTTGTCAGGTTTTCTAAGTGTACGTTTTAGAACTAATTAAAAACAAAAACCCATATGAATGCCAAAATGCATGCATGATACCTCAATGGATAAAGGATTCAGTGATGAATCTATCAGTATGAACTCCGCTCAGTTATGTGCCATGAATGGCAGGGTTTACACTGGTAGAAGACACACAGAAACATTGGTTTTCCTGTAAGAGGGCTAATTCTCTGTTTTTCAGACCCTCGATCAAGGTCTGAAGATTGATCGAGGTAATCAAATCCCTCGATCGAGGTTTTAACAGAAGCTCAATCGGGGATTTATTAAACCCTTGATTGAGGGTATAATAAACCCTTGATCGAGTTACTGTTAAACACTTGAAAAAAAAACTTTGTACATGACTACCAAGGTTTTATATGCACACTCACCACGTATATATTTAGTACAAAAAATTGAGGTAAATCCTAGCCCCCTCATTCTCAACATCTTGTGGAAACTAACTACCATAATTGCTATCTAGAATATTATGCCCATGTAGGACATTTTAGAAATGGACTTTAAGGACCTAACTAAGAGAATGGAGCTAAGGAATTTCAACATCATTTGATTCCTATCAGCAATATATCCAATGTGTATATAATTTCTTAAACCTAATGTTTTTCTGCACCTAAATACATATTCAGACAAATCCTTTTATTTATCAAGGAAGACCTTATCTAAACATTGCTTTCAAGCTACTAATGACAAGTTTGGGCATAGATAATCAACTCGATGAGGTGATGGAGGTTATCCTAGTTTCTCTCAATAGGTTCAAGGAAACACATCTTGGTTTCCATTAACACGATTGGCAAGAGCATCTCTAGTGTAGTTATTAGATAACAGAAGATGCATCTCTTTGAACTCAAAACTATCCTGTAGTTTTGATAAGATGCATATTCTCTTTTGAAAGTACATCTAATATGCATTTTCATAAGAACAAAAATGATGATGATGATGATGCTTAAATTTGCATGTAGAACCAGAGATTAAGATATGTTGATTCATATACGAGCATAACAAACTTGTAGAATTAATGCCTAGCTCTGCAGACATTTATTAAGATGATGTCGCTTTAACAAAGGGGTTGGCATAGCATTAGAAGGGAAACTATTTTCTTGATGGAAATATAATTTCAGAATTATCAAATGTTACAAAATTTAAAACTACGGCATCCATTCATTTACTTCCAACTAATTATGTAGAGGAAAAATGCAGAAATTGGCAACAGAGATACTTACATGTTTTCTTTCCAATTCTACCCATTCCATAGATACAGTTATGTCCAGCACAATTTTCCAACAACTTTTCTTTGACCAACTTTGCAAATAATAAATCTCTTAGAAATTTAAACAAAAACAACAGTCATGACATTGCTAGCTTATTCTACCAATAAACCTTTCGGCATTTTACCTAGAAACCAGAAACCCCTGGTACAAACCTCCATGGGGCCAAGGGTTTGAGAAATGGATTGTTAAAAGCTTTTTAATGTTCATTAAAATACTTCTTGATAACACAAAATAGGGTTGGAATGGAGCAGCAATGGGGGGGCGAGAATTGAGGATCAGAATTAGAGTTACAGAAATGTAGTGAAAGGTTTTAAATACTAAAAATACTTTTCTCCTTCGTATATAATTTTAAATTTTAAAAAGATACAATTATGTGATATGACTTTGAAAACACTAATTTTTATCTTAATCGTCATGTTCTATTCCTTCCTAGACTCTAGGATTTAAATATCTGGCCTGAGAATCTATATCGTAGGTAGATCATAGTTCTGAGAATCCAGGTTGAGTGGACATAACTTGCCTCAGTTCAGCTCATCAACTGAATTGCTTGCATCATTTCCATAGTGTTCTTTTCGCATTGAACCAAGGAGATCAATGATGCATGCAATTCAGTTGATGAGCTGAACTTAGGCGAGTTGTGTCCACTCGACCTGGATTCTCAATTAATATTGCTAGTAAATTATTGAATGACATTATAATTTGCATCAATAACATGTGACTAATTGTTTTGGTGTTTCATGATGCTAAGAGTGGAGGAAAATAAATAAAAGAAAAGGTGTTATGGTGACTGTGGGATCCGTAAAAAAAAAGTATGGAAACTAAACATGACACTGATTCTCATTTCGACAAGAATTTAAAATGTTCAATGACATGAATTCAGATGGGGATTCAAAGTACAAGGTGTCCAAGCATATTTTGGAAGACTTTATTAAATGAAACTTTACATGATGCATATGGAATTACAATGTCAAGATCAAGCTATGAGTTCGATCAAGGTCTCTAAAACCATTGATCAAGCTTCTACACGTGCTTTTAAATACCTCTATTGAATGTTTATGTGTGGCTAGAAAAAAGCTCGATCGAGCTAGAAGCTTAATCGAGCTTTTCAAAACTTTAACTAAAAAAATATTCGAGTGCCCATATTCATGTGTGCACATGAATATGGACACCCAAACATTTCTTTAATCAAAGTTTTCAAAATCTTGTATTGTTCATGGGAACAAGGTCTTTGAATTCAATTAAAATCAAACATAGAATTATATGATAATAAAATTTAATAAAACATAATTTTGACTAGAATATCTACCTCAAACTCCTGCAAATGTAAGAAGATATACCAGGTTAAGTAGACCCCATGAATGATTCTCTCCTTCATTGTATTATTTATTGATGACTGATTCTAGTGAACCAGAATGTTATGAAGAGGCAATGTGGGTAGAAACTATAAAGAAGTGGGAGCAAGGCATGAATGAGGCGATGGACTCATTGGTAAGAAACCGGATTTGGGATTTGGTTGAGTTTCTTGCGGGAAAAAGAGCATTGTAGAATAATTGTGTTTACAAGGTGAAGGAAGAAGATGGAGGCAAGAAGCGGTACAAGGATAAACTTGTTGTAAAGGGGTTTGCACAAAAGAAAGGTATATACTTTGATGAAATATGTTCTCCTATTGTTAAAATGACTTCAATTAGGACTATTTTAAGTCTAGTGGCAATAGAAGATTTGCATCTTGACAGTTAGATGTAAAAACAAACTTTCTCCATGGGGATTTGGAGGAAGAGATTTATGTGCAGCAACCACAGGGGTATGAGGTCAAATTGAAGGATAAATTGGTTTGCATGTTGAAGAAGAGCTTGTATGGCCTGAAACAAGCTCCAAGACAATGGTATTTAAAATTTGATAAGTTTATGACAGAACATGGTTATAATAGATGCCATTCTGACCACTATGTTTATTTCAAGAGGCTGGATAATGGAAGATATATTATATTGTTATTGTATGTGGATGACATGCTTGTTGCAGGGTCTAACATGCAGGATATAAATGTGCTCAAAAGGAAACTAGGTAAATCATTTGTGATGAAGGATATGGTTGTTTTAAAGAAAATCCTTGGTATGACAATAACAAGAGACATGAGAAATCACAAATTGACATTGCCTCAAGGTGAGTACATATAAAAGGTTTTGGATAGGTTTAGAATACAAAATGAAAACCATTTAGTACACCTTTGTCCAACCATTTCAAACTAAGTAAGCAGATGTGTCCCAATACATAGGAAGAGATAGAATAAATGTCCAAGGTTCCCTATTCATCAGCAGTTGGAAGCTTGATGTATGCCATGGTGGGCACAAGAACATATATTGCACATGCAGTGGGAGTTATGAGTAGGTATATGAAAAATACATGTAAAGAGCATTGGATGATAGTACAATGGATTCTTGGGTATTTTAGAGGTACCACTTCCCATACATTATGTTTTAGAGGTTCATACATTTTTCTACAAATATATGTTGATGCAAATATGGCTGGTGATAAAGACAACATGAGGAGCACTGCAGGGTATGTGTTTATTATGGGTGGAACAACAATAAGTTGGATTTCGAAACTGAAGAAGGTTGTTACACTTTCAATAATGGAAGCAGAGTATGTTGCTACTATAGAGGGTAGTAAAGAGATGATTTGGTTGCAGAGATCATGGAGCAATTGGGTAAGAAGCAGGAGAATAGAAGGCTGTACAGTGACAACCAAAGTGCATTCATCTTGCAAAGAAAAAATCCTTTCATTCGAACATTAAACATATACGGCATAAGTAGCATTTCATGAGATCTATTCTAGAAGATGAACAGTTAAAGCTGGAAAAAATACATACTAGCCATAATCCTGCAAACATGTTGGTAAAGGTAGTAACTAGAGAGAAAATGAGTTCCTCTTCGATTTTAGTTGGCCTTCAAGCATGAAGGTAAAGAAGATAAATTTTCCAAGTATAAGTTTCAGAGCATAGTTTAGCAAGTGTAGCAACGATGGAGTTGTTGTGATCAATCTCCAAGTGGGAGATTGTTGGTTGTGGAACCCAATCTTCTAGTTTAAGAGATGTTATTGTTTAGTTGTGTCTATACCCTAGTTTTACTATACAATCATCCCAGCTAGGTGGTGCGAGGGGACATCGTCCCACCGCGGGGGTCTGAGGGGGGCCATCATCCCTGAATGGGGTCTGGGGGCCAACAGTTCCCTGATGGGGGTTTAGGGGTGAAGCACCTGAAAGAAAAATTTTGGATGTTTGTTGTCCAACAGTTTGTGGACCCATGGTATTGGGTGACCCGTAGTATTTTCCCATGGTAATTCCCCTATAAAATGAAAGCATTGTAATATTGCTATGTATTGTATTGTAGCATTGTAAAACAATCTCCGTGATTGTGAGAGAGAGACTGTGAGAGAGTGAAGAGGAAGTGTAGTGGGGTTGCTGCAGGTTGTATCCCTTCATTTTGTTAGATGATTTTATAATAAACGATTGGAAATTTCTGTGTGGACGTAGACCATCTTGGGTGAAGCACGTTATATATGTGTCTCTCTTGTAATGTGTTTAATATTTGCATCTTTTTTTAATTGTTTAATTGTCATTGCTCCGCAATCCTAGTTTTCTAACACTTTGTGCTTAAGTGCAATCGTGGTGTATTTAGACACCACCATCGACCTCTCATAATATTTGGTCTCTTTCGTTCTCGTATATTGTTCTTCGCCTATCCCAACAAAGAAGGCAAAGCCAAGAAGGGTTTGTCAATTTCTTAGTATTAGGATACTATTCTTATGGTATTTTTAAGAAAACATAATAATGTGATAGTTATGTCCATAAACATACCTATACCCAATGCAACCTAGTATGGTATTAATTTAATGTAGAAAGAACAATATAGATCATAGATCATTGTCTATCTTTATTTCCAAGTTCTTGAGACCAAAGTAAACAAACCAAAATCAAAATAATGCAAAGCGTGGAAAGGGAACAAAATAAAATAAAAAATCAAAGCAATCATTAGAATGTTAAAAGAGAAGACTACCAAATGAAGTGAAATAAGGAAAAAATCAAAATCAAAATTTAAAAAAAATGAAACCTAGTCTAAGGTAGCCAAATAGAGGCATACAAAAACTAGCCTAGAAATTTCATGTGGTGTTCGTTTTAATGGTGATGATGTGGCCCTAAACTAGAATCAACATAGTTCTTTAAGTGTGTCTCCTTAGTTGTACAAGAGAATAAATGATCAAGTTCGTCCTTGAGTAGATAAGAGTTGTTTCCAACCATGTGTGCAACAACATAGAGTTCCAACTAGATTTTTTGGAATTTGGTGTGTTTTCATCTGTCATAATGGGTGGAATTCTACAACATGACTTTTTGGCCAATTTCAAAGTTAGAATTTTTTCGTTGTTATTGAAAAAAATCTTCATAGTTTGTCTAAAGTGTGCTACCTCTACTCCTTTAAATCTAATGTGGCATGAAACCTTCAAGACAACTCGATTGAGTTCAACTCTTTGAATTGGAAGATTAGATGAAAGGAAGCCAACTCTATCTCGACAGACATAATGCATATTAGCCATATTGCATATGGAAGGAGTCTTTCCATTGCTAATATTCATTGTAGTGAAAGAATCCCACATATTCAAATGTACATGTTATTGATCGGGCTTTCCTCCTATGATTTTCTTGATAATTATAATCAAGCTCTTCTTTGTGGACCATCTTACCTATTTCTTTAAGGATAATAAGTAGAGGAAGTGTAATGTCTTACCTCAAACTTGTTACAAAATTGGGTAAAATTCCCAAAGATAAATCTAGGCCCATTGTCAAAGACTACTTCCAAAGGAAAGTCAAATCTAGAAAATATATCAATCTTGAGGAAGTTGATCACTTGACCATGTTTTGAATTTTTCAAGGGAACATCTTCTGACCATTTGGTAAAATAGTCAGTAGTTGTAAGGATAAATATGTAGTTGGAATTGGAGGAAGGATTGATAAGAGAAATGATTCTAAACCCCACTTAGAAAATGGAAAATTGAAAAAAAGTGGTTTCAAAGGCATTGCAGACAAATTTTATCTCCATGTTTCTCGTTGGCATGCATCAAAAGAGTGGGAAACTTTAAAAAATCCTGAAAAATTGATGGCCAATAATAACTAGTGAGGATAATTTTGTAAGTGGTGTCCTTAGCCGTGAAATGTCCATCAATGTAGATGGTTTTTGAAGCCATGCCATGCATATCTCTTAATATGTTTCGTGTATTCTCTTGATCAACACAATGCATGAGCATACCATCAATGAACTTACAAAACAATAAAGTACCCAATATGTCATACTTGGAGGAATCTAATCTCAACCTCCTAATTTGTTCATGACTTTCAAGGTGAGTATCACAATGTTCATTCTATAAATAGTAAACCACATCTCAACACCAGGGATGGCTCATTACATATACATTCTCATATTCAATGAAAAATAAGGCTAAATAGATAATTATCTCTGAGATATGTCCCTTAAATTGGTTTAAGATGTGGAGCCACGTGAAGGGTCAAATCCCAACCTTTAATAGTGTGAGAAGTAGAAGAGGAAAAGTTATGTTCTCGGATATTGGTAATCCAATGGTTGATCTTCCTGAGAAAAAAGTTTGATATAGGAAGAATATGATAGTGGGTTAGGGAACTTTTACCTCAATATGCTTTCAAAGGATAAAATATCAATTTTTTTTATGGCTTTCAACAAGGAGTAAGCATGTTTTTCAATTAGAGTGTATTTAACCTCAATGTCATAAAGGCTTTGGCTCATGAAAGTTGTTGGCTACTCGAAACCTTCATCATCCTTCTGTAAAAGGATGGTTAAAATCGCCTTAGTAAGTAGTTTGTATAGACGATAAAATCCATAGTGAATTCGGGTTTGGAAAATACATATGTAGAAGATATGGTCAAAGCAAATATTTGGTCTTTTTTAAGTAAATTATGTCTGGGATTAACCATCAGAGAAAAGTCTAGAATGAATCTTCAAACAACATTGATATTTCCCATGAAGGATTGAATTTAGTTTTATGAAGAAGGGATAGGAAGGTTGTGAATAACATGCACTTCTCAATACCTATACTTATACCAGAATCAAGTACAATATCATGTCTAAGTAACTTCCTTGAAAAGACACCAAAAACAAACTTGGATGGATTAAGGTACAAGTTGTACTTTTTGCGACACATAAACACTTACCTAAGATAATTTAAGTGATTTTCTCACCATTTGGAATGAAAAATAAATCCATGAAGATGGATTTGGATTATCATTCCAATTAAATCATCAAAATCTATATGCATATTCCTTTGAAAGATAGCATATGCGTTATCAATCCAAATGGCATGCATTCATAGCCAAAGGTGCCCAACAGGGTAGTAAGTCTGGTTTTATATCAATCTACTCCCATGAGGTGAATTTAGTTGTATCCTAAAAACCCATCAATGAGAGATGTCATTTAAGAACCTACAACCTATTACAATCCTCATTTCTATTTTGAGAAGTGGAAAATTATCCTTCACACTGGACTTTTTAAGGGCATAAAGGTATAGACATAATATAATTCCCCCATTCTTTTTTTATATCAACACCATACTTGCAACCCACTAATAATAATTAATTGGAAAAATAACGTAGGCCTCTAACTTCTTATCCAGTGATTTTTTAGATAGTGGCTTCTAGGGTATGATTAATCGGCCTGTCTTTTCCAAACATATATAATATATTATTTTATAGGGATTGCATGCTAAATGACCCCAATACCATGCATGCCAACATACGACTATGTAAATACATCTCAAAATTCATGCAAAAGGGCCATGTGTTTCTTCTTTTTTGAATCTAAACAATTATCCTCTATGTATATAAATATAGGCTCATTCTCTTAGCCAATGTTAATAGGAATAATATCTCCTTTTTTCCTCTTTTAGATTTCCTCATCTGGTTGGTTCTTTCTTCCAACATCAATAGAAGAGAATAAAATTTCCAAGGGATTTACTATCCTTAGAAAAATTTCTTTCCTCAAGGAAAATGACTTGAGCATTGTCTTCTTGTTCATTGATTAAGAGAGCATAAATGTTCTCAGCATCAAGGAAAAAATGTCATGATTCAACATTGCTATGTACATGAGTTTTGTAGAGAGATACAATAGTGTAATTAGGTCTATTAGATAATAGCTTCCAATTAGTTCTTGTAGAATAAGCGACCAATTTATCAATGATATATTTCAATTCCATAAGGATACAGGTCAAATTGAAGGATACAAATTTCATAAGTTGACCCTAGAACAATTGTGTATAGTGTTTCAACAGTGTATTAACAGGGGTAGAATTTTTTTTACTAGAGTAGTGATCAATTTATAATAATTAAAAATAATTAGATCCTTTCAACATAAGTTAGCAATGTTCTCTAATCGCAACATAAGGGATTCAATTTATGTAATGTTAGTGGTACAAGAAAAGTTATGAACCAGGGCCTATAGAAGAGTATGACACAATGCAAAAACCATTGCTTTTGTCAAAAGAGGCAACATCAAAATTCATTTTCCAAATCTCATTGCTAATATCAACGGTGGATTCAATAGGCACTATAGTCTCTTTTTCAACAAAGATAGGAAAAATGCCAAGATTGGCCTCCACAAAATTTACATTAGGATTCAAGAAAATTTCTATGTAGGGAGTAATTTGTCCTTCTTGTTAAACAATGATGTTCTTAGGAGATTTTGAGATAATCATGTGGGTACCATCTATGGAAAGATACCCACTAGTTGAGCCTTTCCAATCACAGCCAAGGATGATTGAGTAATTACTCACTCCTATATCATTCACATATATATTGCATGCCATGCATATTTTATGGTGGGCACAAATGACAAGGGTTACATATTTGACTTTGGAAATGGTCACTTACTACTACTTATTAACTCTTAGAACCTTTCGAGGGATCTTATTTCAACATGATAGGAAAATTTGTTCCATTATCATCTTTTCCATGATGTTAGGTTTGGAAGCATTTTTAACCATGCAACAATGTGTTATCTTATCCATGATTTTCATAGACACATAATGGAGGATTCCTTACCAGGGGCCTAGAGGGTCTCATGACCATGACATAATTTTCAAGAGATTCTTTTCTTGCCTCAATAATCATATTTGTAGTCAAGGGAATGGGATGAGACTAAATTCTGGGATAACAATCTTGATATGAGATTTTTTAATATTCTCTTGTTGTTCAGGAGTGTATGCAAAATCAAGGAAAGTAGAAATTGATTTAACGTTTCTAACTCATATAAAACGTTTTATGCATGATAATATCAAGATTAGGAAGAGGTATGATGTTGGTGTATAATATTAGAATTATTCTTATTAGAATTTAAGATATTGCTTGAAGCAAGTTATTTTGAAGTGCGGGTAGTATAATTTTCATTAGTTGTAGTAGCATGAGGCATAATTTTATTTATGTTGTATGTTTAGATTCTTGTATTTACAACCATGACATCTTCCACATCAACTCAATCCAAAGTTGCAAATGTTTGATTAGGAATTTGACCAAAATTCCTCTATCTAGTGTTCCTTTAGATTTCTCAAGTACTCTTGTCATCGTGATCTTCACAGAAGTTACACTATGCATGGGAAAGGATAGTTTTGGGATTGAATTTTTGAAGTTGTGCTTGTAGGGAAGATTGTGTTGAAGTTTAAGGAGTTAGTTGAGTGACCATCATTTTTTGAGGAGGTAACATCCTTATATCCTAGACAAATTGTAACATCATAAATATTTGTTTTCCTACTAGTGTCATCAAGAGGCAAACCAATCCTTAAAGACTGCTCCTCATATTCTTTGTATGTTTGTAAGCATGAACTAAAACTATTGGCATTTTTATTCTCCAACTAATGATGATAAGGAGGTGGAATGGTATTATAGTAGTGCATTAAATCATTAAAAAAACTTGATTGTGGGCCCTTATAATCTTAGTGATTTGATTATAGATATTAGTGAAGCAAAGATTAAAGGATTTAATAGTCTCTCCTTAGTTGAATGCCAAATTATTATAGATTTTTGGCAAGTCAACTAGGCTAATGGCTTCCCATGAGTGGATTAAACTAGTAGCGAATGTAGTCCAAGTAGAAAAAACTTTAGAAGGTAAGTTGCAACAATTAATTGCAATCTTTCCTTATAAATAATTAATAAAAAGACACATACATGTGTCATTATTATTGGCACCTATGGTATGGCATGTATTAGAAAAAGTATAAATATTCTCATTCTCTAAAATGACACAAGTTTTGGAGAACTTAGGTAAGTGCTCTTTAAACTTAGGAAACTATGTGGTTTTCAGGGCTAGGTTCGATGGTGAAGGAGCATGCCAAGGGGTGGTGTTCACATATTTGAACTAAAAGAGTCCTCATTTTTTAATCTCTTTCCCACGGTTTGTGATAGACACAACTAGGTTAAAGTTGTCTTTCATATTAGTCATGTTGCTTGTTAATGATGAAGGAGATGATAAGAAGAGGGGAAAAGGGATAGTATATTCTATTTTAGAATTAGATAAAGAAGGACTATCCCTTTTATAAAGGTTGTGAAGAATCGTGTTTCACATCCTAACTTTAGACAAGGAATAAAATTAAGGAGACTCTTCTCCAACTCTGTGCCAATAATGAGGAGGCATGATCACAAAGTATCTAAAACTAGTGAGGATGGTTGTTGGCTCTTCTTTCAACAATATGCCTTTATTCTTGGAGGCAAATGTTTTCAAAATTTACTTTCCAAGAATCTTGAAATTATTCCCTAGATTTAGTAGTACCAAGGATATGATTGAATAAGAAACAGGTCACACTAGTTTAGTCCAGTAGTCCAAAGGGAGCATCATAGGAACATCGGTTGGAGTTTTCAAGGTAAAATCATAAGGGACATGAAAGAAAGGATTTAATAAACTTGCTACAAGGGAGGAAACCTTACATACCAATATTCATCTGATTTATAATAAAAAAACTACATACCAATCTTGGGCCAAAATCCTTATTTTCTATTTTGAATTTATACTTGTCATTAGGATTTTGAGCCAAAGAAATCATAGTTGTTAAGATATGGTCTATGATATCAAATCTATAAAAAACATGAAAAAAATGGTTGAATTTAAAAGAAAGAATGGTAGTAGTAAGTGATTGCAAATCAACAAACAATATCGACATGTAAATGCTTTAAATGTAGGGAATTTATTCAGTCCTAATATGGTCACCAAAATGCGTTCAATGAGCAAATTGGCCTCGCGGTATCATCCCTTCAACAATCTAGAGGAGATAATAATGGTCACCCTTGGCTTTAAAACTCACAAGTCTCAATAGGTCTTCAAAACTTCTTTGCTTTCATGGAGAATCCAACATAGTTATATGAAATGGAGGATGCCACTTTTCAAGAGTTGGTTAGTACCTGCAAATCCTCTATGAAGATAGTCACCTTCATTAGATCTCAATGAAAACTAGCTTCCAATTATCAATGCTAATTGGAATGAGGCAATCCTTGTTTTTGTTTTGTTTTTAGGAGTGGGGGGGGGGGGGTTATTAAATTCTTTTTTGTGTTTTAAACGATTATTTTTGTAAAGAACAAACTTAAATACCTAGCTCAAACAAACCAAACTAAATAAGAAGAGCTATGTAAGTAAAAGAAACTAGTTTCTATAAAATGGACAATAAACTAAATAATAAAATAACTTATAGAGTTTCTGGGTTTATTACATTCTTTTTGTGTTTTAAATGATTAATTTTGTACAGAAAAAAGTTGAATAGCTAGCTAAAACAAACCAAACTAGATAAGAAGAGATATGAAAGTATAAGCAACTTGATGCTATCAAATGGACAAAACTACTCAAAATTGGATATAGAAAACATTAACCAATAAAAGAAAGCAACTATTTTTCCTTAATTATATTTCATTTCTTGGGATTTTATCATAATAATCAACATAGAACATAATTGAACTACACATATAACTTTGCTAACAATCAACTCTTTTATTGAGAAAAAAGTTTCCATACAATGTCCATGGTGTCATTATAGGTATCACACTCTCCTTAAAGCCGCTCTGAAGGATATAGGATAAGGAACGTTCCAAAACTACTCAAAGTCATTTATAAGACCATACATGGGCACCCAAGCCAACATAATATAAAATTAAAGAAGATGGAACTTGCACTTCCACAAAACCAAACATAACCGGGACGTACCAATTGCTCCTTGCACATGCAGTTACAAATCATATCCTATATAGTTGGATTTTTAAAGTTGTAATTGACCAGATGAAAAAATTTACCTCTATGAAAAGCAAGTAAAATAAATCTCAACCCTCTCCATCTTCTGTCACTTTGAAGGAATCATGGCTATCAATGGAAATGTGGCAAACCCTCTGGAGAGACTGTTATATGGAAATGAAAAAATCAATGTTTATTGTTAGTGAGAATAGAACTGGGAACTTTCACTATTTTTTTCCGAAATAGGATGAGCTTAGGTCGAGCATACCTTAGTGTTGTATGTCAGAATGATCTGTCCACAAGTAGGATGCTTCCACTAGGTTTGTACTAGCCTCGACGCCCCTTGGGGAAGTGAAATTATCCCCCAGAAGTGGTTGACACCCTCAACCCCTCCCATGAAATTTGAACCCAAGACTTGATGGGACTAAACCCCACACAAACCCCTCAATCCCTCCCCATATGCTAAGCACTTTGATTAGTTATGAACACTTCAATAAACTTTTAAAATAATTTAAAACATAGTTACCAAATTAGGCCAAATTAAGTAAATTAAGTGAATTAATACTTAAACATAGTTATCATTATCTATAGGATTTTTTCTTCTGTACTGCCACATTCAAATCTTATACTACCACATTCAAATCTGGATTAGAATTTAAACTCGATAACTATGATTTAAAGATTTTTTTACCTTACCACCAAATTACAAATTCAAATCTCAAATCCTAATTGGAATTCAAACTTAGTAACCATGGTCTGAAACCACCTAGAGTAGACTCTTAACCAAAATCAAGTCTACCAAAGGTGATCCAGCAAACCCAGGAAGCCAAAAAAAAAATGAAATGAAACTCGACCTAAATATTATGACACTTTTTAATGAATATATGTTTTATTCGTCCATGTTGTGGTGATGCCTCTACACTGCACTGAGTAAGGTTAAGCTATGACATAATAGTATCGTTGTTTTGCAGCATGGAAATATCCTTGTTTGAATTGAGGTTCCCAAACCCTAGAACTTCCTGTAGAGCATCTATTTTCTGTGATTAATGGTGCATTGCTCAAAAGAGTGATACATTTGTTATGGTGTTTGCAGAGGTTGTAAATGATGGTGTACCTACTAAGCAGAATATGCAGAGGATCATGGATGGAACTATTTAACATGGAAGCNTATATATATAGTATTTGTTTTATATATTTTAGTGGTACCTTTTATATGGTAGTTTTAAATTTGAAATATATATATAATTGGTTGTTGAAACATAAATAAATATCAATTAGTGATACATAACTTGTAATTGTTTAAAAATGTTTGAAATAAATAGTTATAGATATATATAAGTTTACAAGTCATAACTGGTTGTTAAATGGCAATTAGTGGCACATAACTTGTGACTATTTAAAATAAATAATTATAGATATATATAAGTTTGCATGTCATAATTGCTTGTGGAAGCATAAATAAATGACAATTAATGGCACATAACTTGTAAGTTGTGACTATTTGAAATAAATAGTTATAGATATATATAAGTTTATAAATCATAACTTGTTATTGAAACGTAAATAAATGACCATTAATGACACATAACTTGTGACTGTTTAAAATGATTAGGTCGACACAAAAGCTGTCTTCATGAAAGCAAACACCACCTTGCACATAGCTGTCTCCCAGTACGTAGTGTGCTGTCTCCGAGTACGTAGTGTGAATCGTGATAGTCACAGTTGATGAAAGGTTTGTTATTTCACTGAGGCGTAAGGACATGAACGGAAATTAGAAAAACCAACTGAGAGCTGAGCGATACAATATCAACCAATGCCTCACTCGGTTTCATTAATAGGATAACCTAAACTATCCTTTTCAGTCACAATCTTCACTTTCTATTGAAGTCGATGTAAAGTAAGAGTGGTTGATTTGTTTTGAATGCTTGAGCTGTTGAACATTCATTATTCTGTTGAATCAGTAGACTGATGTCACCATATTGAAGTATTTGATGGTGAAGTTAGAGGTAGAATTGAATGCGGATGAGAGTTGTTGTGTCTACCACCCCGCCCTTGATTGGAGGGAATTCAACTTATTTCTCATGCAGCAAGAATGCCTCAACATTATATCAATCCGCATAACTATAAGTTAACTCAGATAAAAGATTCGGAGTTACCTTTCCACCCGATCATTTGCACCGATCGGACGACCTGGCTCGCGTGAGCTTTCACATCACGCGTTGCTGGTCGTCCGATCGGTGCAAATGGTCGGGTGGAAAACTAACTCCAAAAGATTCTTCTCTTCATGCCAACTAGAGATTTGACCAAGTCTTGATCAAGTGTCATTATAGGCAGGCAATTCACTAGCAAAAATAATGAATCACAACTCTCATAGATGAAGAAAATGTCATCACGGTAGCTGCATGGTTTATGATGGATAGAGATGGTGCCATGGGGAGTTGCATTTTCAATGACTAGCACATCACATAGGTCACAATCAGTGTTCAGGGGGATCAAGCAACATTCACAGATCGGAAGCCACGATACTATGCTCAATGAGGTTACAAGGTCTCTCGAAGATCATATTGGTTGAGTTCATCGCTGAAAATCTCAGCAATGGGCACTGAATTGGGGGAACTAACTAATATTTCATTATATGAATAAGCAGGGTAGTACAAAAGATAGATTACAGAGTTCATGAAAACTAAACTTTAACTGTTGATTATGGGGATTATCTTGTTGAGCAATATATTATCACATTCATTCATAAAGGGGGGTTTTTAATTGTGAAAAATAAGGTTAATACATTGTAGGGCTTCCACGGCACGGAATAGGTTATGGGGGCTTTATAAGTATTGGGAAAATAAAAAATGGTTTCTTGTAAAAATAAAGAATATATTGTAAATATAGGGGTTTTTTAGTTGGAAATATGTATTGGGAGGGGGATCAACAAAATGATTTTTGTAAGTAATTATCAATATCTAGTGAAATTAGAGGTATTCTTTAATATCTCATAAACAAAGGCACTATGACATGGTTTCACTAAGTGAATACCCCGTACCGCTAATCTAATGAGGGAAGAGCTAGGCCCCACTGCTGCTACAATGAGGGAAAAGTTCTTAGAATGAGTTACAATGTGAATAAACATGTTATGGCCTTCCTAGACGTATAATGGGGACTTGAGGGTCCATTGGGATAAAAATGGAGTCCATTCAATGTAAAGTGGACTAAGTTCACTATATTGTTATTATTAAATAAGATCCACTATGGTAATCAATATCCAAAATTGGATATTATGAGCAAATGTGTAGAAAGAACTACCTTGTTTCATTTGCTGAAAAATATGGAAGCACATGAATCGTATAATTTTTTAAAACATTTAGAAGAATGCCAGAAAGAGTTTGTATTAATGTTGTTGGAGCATATGGAGAATTCCATGAAGAAATGGGAAAAAGTCATATCAGAAGGGTAATTGAACCTTCTTTTGATGAGAGACGGCCTATAGGTTTTTGGGATGGTGCCTCAGGATAATAGCACAAAATGTGGAGTGGTTGCTTATCTAAAATTGAATAACTTCCAGGGTTTTAAGCTCAAAATGAATTGTGGCAAGGGTACCAATACACGTGGCGCATTACTTGTTTTGTGGAGACTTTTATATTTTGCTCGGACTAAGCATTTTGTTCATTTACACTATTGTTGATTCCAAGGTGATCATAGATTGAGTTGTCCAAAAGTGTCAACTTTAGGTGAATGCTCTTGATCGCTAGAAAGAAAAAAATAGAAGTCTCCAAACAAATCAGTGCAGTTATAAATTTTTAACACGTTTAGAGAGATTTTATTGGAGAGGAAGATTTGCTTTCAAAGCAAGTTTTGCATCTAAATGAAGGTTTCATTCATTTTGAAGAGTGGATCAATTGTGCTCTTAGAAGCCTCCCTTAATTTGTTGATCTAATCTGCTTTTTTTTGTGTTTGTACTAGATATAGTCTCTTTAGTTTTGTTTTTTGCATGATTGTAATAATCATTTCTAAAGACCACTTTTCTATGCATAGTTTAGGGGAGTGGGTTTGGAACTGAACCTTTATGTTCTATTTCATTATAATGGTGGACACGTTTTTGTAATTTGGTCATCAGTTCAAGAGGGGGATACTGGAAGATTTTGTTTTTTTGAATTGTATCTATAAGTATTTTGTTATTCTTTGAATAAAAGTATAGTATTTTTGTCCAAGTGATTATATATATATGGGAGTGCATTAAAAAAGGTTCAACAAGGAGTAAGGAGGTTAGAGATGTATTGTGATTCTATAAATAAGGATGGAAGTCCTCTTATGAGGACTGTGGAGAAGAATATTATATGTTAAGCTTAGCTCATTAGGAGGTAGCCCCTTGGATGAGGCAACTGAATAGGGTGTATTCATCCCATTAAAAGAACCATTGACATAATAATAAAGTTGTAGTTTATTAGATATCCCTTGTGTTGTTTCATATTGTTGATCTCTCTTGTTTATGATCTAAAATGCATATTTGGTTTAAACTCCCATTTCATTAAATTTGGATATAATACCCAGAATCTAGACTAAAAAAAGGTCCAAAAACACACTTTCAAAATCCCAAACAACCTTTCTAAAGTGCAAAAACCAGGTGCAAAAAATGCCAAAACATGTTCAAAAAATGCAATTTTCAATTCAAAAAGTGCAATTTTTTATTCATAATGAACCTCAAAAGTGCAATTTATTATTGAAAAAGTGCAATTTATTATTCAAAAATTGCAATTTTTAATTTGAAAATTACATTTTTTTTATTATGAAACTAAGGCTTTTGTTTAAAATATGTGTTTCTTAATTGCAAAACTGGGATTTTCAGTTAAAAAGTATGCTCTTAACAAGCAATTTTAACACGCGATTGTAGTAATGGTCACCATAAATGGTTTGGGCACAAAAAAAATTCTCGCACGAGTCGCCATGATTTCGAATTAGACCTGCCTACTATCACCATTTAAATTCCAAGCCATATGATTTGGCAATCCAATTCTTTCCACTTCTCCCTAGCATTGGTTGAGATCTCTCCAAAGTACAAATTATGCAAGACATTTTGGCAAGTGTGACCATTCCTCTCATCATGATGCAAGGTGGGAGAAGCTTATCATACCTTCCCACGATGGCTTGAATGTGTCTCTTCACTCCTTTCCTGAAGAATGTGGGAGATCACATGAAATGGCGCCCATGTAGGTTGGAGAGTTTTCCATTCAAACTATGGTAATTCTGAGAACCATGGACAGAGAAAAACATTGGTAAAAAATTTGTGCCTAAATTGGAACCAGAGATAGTTATATAAAGGGTTCTTGGGTTTGTATTTTGGTTTGTCACATAGTAGGAGTCATGGAAGGATCCAACTATCGTTCTCAAATATTTTCAAGATTTAAATCTAAGATATGGATAAATATCAATTAGGTCTTCTCAATATTTTGTCACATTGCGACATCAACTAAGGTATTTATATTAACGAACATTTTTTATACCGATAGAAGTATCGACCAATCCTTCTATGTGATTATCCTTCTATGTGGCCCCTTCTATGTATATTCAGTAAAACATGGAAGATAGGAAAGGTCCCTTCTACGTATACTCATTAATAAAGGAAAGGTCGGTTGTCCCTTTCACATATACTAAGTGATAAAGAGAAGGTCGATCGTCCCTTCTACATATACCTAGTGATACAATAATTGTCGATCGTTCCTTCTACTTATACCTAGTGATACAGGAAATGTCAGCTGTCCCAAATGCATTACTAGGATTTTTTAATTAAAAATAGGATCTTAACATGCGATTAGAATGAAATGAATTTTGATGATGAATCCCAAGGGTTCTTTACTCTAGATTATGCATAATATATCGACAAGAATTATATCATGGAGGATGTGCCATTCATCCCTTCTACCTATACTCAATGATATAGGAAAGTCGGTCGTCTCTTCTACCTATACCTAGTGATACAGGAAAGGTCGGTCATCCCTTCTACATATACCTAGTGGTATTGGAAAGGTTGGTCATCCCTTCTACATATTCCTAGTGATACCAGAAAGGTTGATCATCCCTTTTGCATATACTGATTGATACAAGAAATATCGACTATCCCTTCTACATATACCTGGTGATATAGGAAAGTCGTCCGTTCCTTCTACATATTGGTGATATAGGAAAGTCTGGTCATCCCTTCTATGTGTACTCTTATAAGTTACATTAGATTTAATATAAATTAGACTTTAATTTTCTTGAATTTCATTAATGGGTTCCATTACTTTTGTGCGATCAAATCTCCACCATCCATGAAATGTTCACGTTTTTACAACTAGTTCATCTTGTCTTGTGTGAACGGCTGGATCTTGGATGAACCAACTTGCTCGACCAATATAGATTGTTGACGACATGAACCTCAAATTAAACCAAGGGTACTTTTAATTTTCATGAATGGCTCAGATTAAAAGTTGTAAGGTGCACAATTAGATCTTATCCATCTACGACATACCCCTTACCATAAATTATGTTCAACTTCATTCTAAGAGGATGGTCAGATCATCCAGTAAAACTTGCTCAATGAAATCTAAACCATTGACGTTGATACTCCCCTCTCATAAGCTCTGATCAACTTCCACTTATTACTACGGGGTTTCTCTATGTCACACATGTTCCAAGTGGCTGGTCCACACATCGTGAATGATTTTATACTATGCATATTGCAAGTTCATGTACTCTCTTTGTTTTCAAGTGCAGTGGAGAAATATCATAACCTAAGAGTTTTCATAGCTTTAGGAATTTACCTTTATCCAATTATAAAAATAATTTCTACTGAAAAATCATAAAACTTGCAACCTTGAGCATGTTTCCATCCATCATCACCTCATCAAATTGATGCCTTGCAGCGTAAAAACACTTCCATCCCACTTTCCATCAAGTATTTGCTTCCTAAATAAATCTAGTACAATTGAAGATTAAAGAAGTATTCCTAACTCCTCTTCCAAAATGTTGCCAACTTTCTGGTAACCTAATGAATACAAATCCCATGTCATTATCCTTAAAAATTACACGCTCTTATGAGTCCTTTGGAACCTATTATCTGACCCTCCTCAAAGGATAATGATTTAGCCATTGGGATGCTCACTTTCCCGAGAGACACTTGTCACCCTTGTTGTCCCTGAAAATGTTGCAGGATATGCTCTTGGCAAGTTATCACAGGCTATTTTTTAAGAAATGACCAGATGTACCATCAAATTCCAGGACTGTTTAGAGGAGATATGTTAGCTCAATGGTGGCAAATGAATCTTAATGTGATAGCTTATATGGATCCATGAAAATTGAATAAAATTGATCTTAACCGTTGGAGGCCATAGGGGTAGCAACAAAATCACGTATGGAAATTTTTCGATGGCAGCTTAAATGCAATCCCACTATCTAGTGGAATAGATATGGACCATCAAAGGCCCCAAATCGCATTATGCATATAAAGGTGGACCTCTTTGTCAAACAACCTAGATTAAGTGTATCATGAGGAAGTAAATTGTTAAGTTTTTAATGGTTATATCAAATCTTATAACATTTAGCATCATTATAGCATAACCATAAGCAAAATATCACTGAAATATAGACAAGAAAAACCACACAAAAGAACACAAATATTTATCCTGGGAAACCCTCATGGGGAAGAAAACCCAGCAAAACTTTCTCTGTATAAGATGTATAAAAAGTACAAGACAAGACCCCAGACAGGTGTGCCTCCTTCCAACAGATATCTCTCTCTCTCTCTCTTATGCATTGTCCACAAGTGAGTGTGTGTTCAAATGAGGAACACATCTCCTCTATTTATACTCTTTTCGTCACTTGACTTTTAACCTAACAAGTAGGCCCCACTAAAATAAGTGGGCCAACTTCACTTAGGAAGACTCAATACAATATTATATTATATTCATTGGGGTACTATTGACCCAGCTTACAATGGAGGCTTTATCTCATGACTCTATGATGACCAATTGCAATAGTAACACCCTAACAAAGGAATAATAACATCTCCCCTCGGTTACATCAGTAAAATACATTTAGAATATCCTTTGAAGTTACAATATTCAACACTCCCCCTTAACAAGAAGGTTATTCTACTAACAACATCATCATAGGCTATATGAGAACAAAGAGAAAATATCTCCAACATCATCGAGGTTATACATCTATACGTCATAGGAAGTTCTCAACATTCATCAATAACTGGAACAATTACTCTTCATTGTCTTCATCTTCTACATCACACGATCACTTGATATTTGCAGCAACTCTTCTATCTTTCGATCCTTCGGAGCAATACTTTGATCTTCTTATCGCAGTGGTACTTCGATCTTCTAATCCTTTGCAGTAGCACTTTGATCTTCTAATCCTTTGCAACAACACTTTGATCTTCTAATCCTTTGAATTACTTTGATCCTTTACAACAACACTTCTATCTTCTCGATCCCTTGTATCAGCACTTCAATCCTTTCAATCTGCTTGCACTAGCACTTCGATTCTTTCGATCCTTTGTAGCAACAATTCGATCCTTTCGAACCTTTTTGCAGCAGCACTTAGGTTCTTTTGATCCTTTGTAGTGGCACTTCGATCCTTCTTAATCCTTTGCAAATGCACTTTTATCTACTTGACCCTTCGTTGTTGTACTCCGATCTACTTGATCCTTCGCAGCCACGCTACCTACAGTACACATGATCTATTTGCGGGATGATAAATCCCAATCACTTTAGGACATTATTCCAAGGACGATGAAATTCTCCATCAGCATGATCCATGAAATCAATCAACTGAATCATCTACAACTAAATGTAGATCTTGATCGCACCTGGTGCAGGCCCTATCGTTCGTGAGGACTCATCGTAGACCATCCATACCATGAAGGTTAGGACCACCCCCAAGTGAGTGTTATACTACAGTATCTACACTCACATGTAGGTATACTCTACCATATAAGAGTATTATCTGTAGAGCAGATCTCGAATGCATTCAAAATGTCAGCCCAACATAGAACATCCATACCACACATGCTAGGACCACTCCCAAGTGAGTGATATACTATGACACACATGAGGACTCATTATAGAGCATCCATACTACATAGGTTAAGACCACTCCTAAGCGAGTGTTATTCTATGACATCTACATATTAATGTAGGCATACTCTCCATACAAGAGTATTGTCTGCAGAGTAGATCTTGACTGCATACGAATTATTGGTCCTGTTGTCCGTGAGGAATCATCATAGAGCATCCATACCACTAAGGTTAGGACCACTCCTAAACGAGTGTTATTCTACGGTATCCACAACTGAATGTGGGTACTCTCCATGTGAGAGTAACGTTTGCAAAGCAGATCTCGACTGTACCAAAATATCGGCCCTATCGTCTGTGAGGACTCATCATAGGACATCCTCAACATGAAGGATAGGACCATTTGCAATCGAATGTTATACTATGGTATCCACAAATGAATGTGGGTACTCTCCATGAGAGTAACATCTTCAAGGAAATCCTTAGCTAGTAAGGCCCACTCCCATGAATAGAGTGTTATACCTTTCATCCTTAAGAGAGGATACTATCATCCACAAGTGAATGTCGGACCTTGTCATCATCTTCATGCACACTTGGCTTCTTTCATGATGGAGCATCACTGTCATCCCATCATTGATGCCAGCCTCATCATCACTCCTCATTTTTCGGGAGGATCCATATTATAAACCTGCCCCCCTTTTTCTGAGGAGGGTTTATATCTTCGACATGTTCTTCCTTTCCAAGGACAATCCATATCTTCAACTTGTTCCTCATTTTTGAAGAAGGTCCATATCTTCGACCTATTTCTCCTTTTCGAGAAGGGTCCATATCTTTGACATGTTTCTCCTTTCTGAGAAGGGTCCATATCTTCGAACTGTTTCTATTTTTTGAGAAGGGTCCATATAATCATTGTTCCTCCTTGCGAGGAAAGTCTATAGTATCATCATCATTGTTCCTCCTTGCGAGGAAAGTATTTTCAAACTACACCAAGCTTGTCACGGAAGCTTGGTCACTACATCAGCAACTTGCTCATCAGTACTCACATACTAGAGTTTTATATCTCCCCTTAGTACCATTTCCCATAGGATTATTTGTCATATTTATGCAACTCTGGTTGTTACAAAGAATCACTGTGGTATCCAACAAATTGTCTGACATCAGTTTTCCGGAGCCATATGGCTTCCCAAATAGCGGAGCAAGCTGCAGTGTACTCTGCTTCAGCTGTACTGAGAGCAACACTGGGTTGTTTCTTACTAAACCATGAGATCATGGAGGATCCCAGACCATAACATACACCTAAGGTGTTCTTCCTGTCTGTGGCACTTCCTACCCAACCTGAATCCGTATATCCATATAATCTATAGTCATGATCTCTACCATAGTAAAGTCCCAAGTCTGTCATACCTTATCACATGATTTTCAGGTATCACTTGAACACATATAGGTTTAAATAGATACTGACTCAAGGTGTTCACAACAAAGCATATATTTGGCCTTGTATTTTTCAGATACATCAATGACTCAACAATATTCCTATACTGAGTCATGTCTACTAACTCTAATGTCTCATCAGACAACGGCTTCACATTGGTATCCATGGGTGTGGCCAACATATCAAATCTTCTTAAGATTTCCACAACATACTTTCCCTGGTTCAGAAATATTCCTTCTGAGCTCTGCCACACTTCCATCTTTAGGAAAAAATGCATCAATCCAAGATCTTTCATCTCGAATTCTTCAGCTGGCTTCTTCTTGCAATCAGTGATTTGTTTCTCATTTCCAATCAGAAATAGATCATCCACATACAACAATAGTATGCCAGGTTCATCATCCATAACCTTGAGGTAAAGGCTAGGATCAACTTTACTTTTGGTAAATACCAAGCTTGCCAAGATGCTATACATTCTTCCACACCAAGCTCTAGGAGCTTGCTTTAGTCCATATAGAGTCTTTTTCTGCTTACATACACGAGTCACTCTGTTTTCGACTTCTAATCCTTGTGGTTGTTCGATGTAAACTTCTTCCTTAATAACACCATTAAGGAAGGTTTTCTTTACATCCATCTAGTGTAAGTCCCACTTCATAATGGAAGCAAGTGCGATGATAGTTATGATGGAATTGTACCTTGATCCTAGAGCAAATGTCTCTTCATAATCAATTCCCTTTCTGAGACAATCCTTTAGCCACAAATCTTACCTTCCATCAACAACATGTTTTATCTTGTAGATCCACTTGCCACGCTCTTTCTTTTTGATTTGGGTACTATATCCCAAACATCATTCTGACATCATGAGTTCATTCTGTTAGGTCATCGACATATCCCAGTCTTCCGCATTCAACCTTAAAGGTTGGAACCCACTTTACTCTTGGTAAAGTCTCGGTCCATCAGGAAGTTGCCCATCCTGTCGTACCATGTCGAACTCAAAGATATTCTGCAGTCACTCCCCTTGAAGTGGAGAATCATACTCCCTCTGCATTTTTTACTCTATGTATTGAAACATTTTGTGCTGGAGTGACAGGTAACATCCTCTGCTACTGTGTATCCATCTCAGGTTACTAGATACCAAGATCCCTTTATCTTGAACTTTTTTGAAAAGTTCCTCTTATACCCATCTATGAGCTTGTTGTCTTCTATAGGTTTCCATCTTCAACCTTGTAGAAAAGGTTAATATATTCATCACTCTAGGTGATCTTTCAATCCCCTGGATGTGCTTATATATGGGTGCCTTCTGAGCTCATACAAAGCCTATTATGTACAGGTGGTTCTTTTCTCGATGTATACTTCTACTGGAGAAGTGTGTCTAGTCAATAGAGTATGTAATGCCATAGTCTATTCTTTCTGAGACAAACCACGAACCTTGCTTTGTTTACTTGTTCTTGTAGATCCATATGGAAGACACTGTGAACTTCCCTTCAGGTCTCGGAATCATATCTTCGGTTTGGAATTCCCTCCATACTTTTCTTCATCTTGAATTATCTCTCATGTCGAATATGGTCTTCATATCTCGAGGTGGATCTACCACTCTCTTATATTCTTCTGAAGCTCTTTCTTCCGTCATGGTGTCTCTAATCCTGGGAGGTTCAAGTTCATGTTTATTGGAGTGAATATTGAATTTTCCTCACCGGTTCTTTGGAACAATTCTCATCCTCCTTTTCTTGTAGGTGGTTGTACACGACTTTTCCTACAAGTCAAATGCACTAGTTGCATGGTTATAAACATTTCATAGGACATATGCATAATGACAAATTCTTATGCATCATGCAACTATATTAGCCAATACAATATTCATCCATATCTCACAAGAAAATTTCTATATTCCTTCCATATCTACCATAACATCATTGATATTGTGCACTAATCCAATATGTCAGCAAAGAGGTTTCATTCTAGATAAGTAGCAATGGAGAGTTGTATATCACCATGGGCTACTTACCCATAACATACATATTAGTAGTATACTGTCATTAATGCAAACATTCTATCATGCATAATACACAACATATACAGGAAATACAATTCAAATAATTATTTTTGTTTGTTTTTTTTCATCTCCTTCTGTATTTGCAACTCCTCCTTTGACCAATGAGATTGCTTCAATCTCATGCTTGCTTGAAAGATTTTCTAGAATGTTGCTACCGATGGACCTAGGGTTTGACAGAGAAATCCTAATTTTTCAACTTAGGTATCTTTCAGATCTGATTGTATAGAAATATGTGCCTCCTCAAGGTGAGCTGAACATCATACTCATTTTACCAAAACTGTGAACAAAACTGCAAAATATATGATGCCCTAGTTTTCTTCACTTTCTTCTACAAAATTGCCTGATATTGTTTCTGCGGTATCTCCGAAAATGATGATCCTATGTGTCTGGAACTTCACACTGAGGAATCTGTGTCAGTTCTCTTTCCAACCCCATAGGTTAGAGTAGAATTGGTTTCACCAATTGGGACTTATGCGAGTTTTCCCAAGGTGACTTATTTCATGACTGTTTAGCATAGAGAACTTGTACGGACTGCCACATGTCACTATTTCACCTTCAAGGTATGAAAATTTTACCACATAAATTAAAGTACATTCCCTATCTAGAACATATTTCTAAATTGCATTTGGATCTTTGTATCCCTAGATATAGCAATTCTCCCTAGGTCACTTGTTTAAGGCTGAATCCTGGGAAAGGCTAGAACCCTGAATTAGAGGAATTATATCTCCTAGAATATAGAGAATATGAGACATAATATTTTACATAGGGTACATCAGGAATTTATCTTCTACCTATAAACGTTTCGTCTCCTTAGCCTGATCTAATCTCGAGATATAGCGAAAGTCCCAAAAGTACTAGTTTTGGTCTTTTAGGGTTTGCAAGCATGAAACCCTAATCTTCAATAGTTTTAGTTGTAGCACTGTTTCAACTACAAAAATACTTCTTTCAGGGTGGCTTTGATACCATGTTAAGTTTTTAATGGTCATATTAGATATTATAACATTTAGCATCATTACAGCATAACCATAAGCAAAAGATTACTAAAAGATAGACAAGCACATCCACACAAAAGAACACAAAGATTTATCCTAGGAAAACCTCATGGGGAAGAAAACCCAGCAAAACTCCCTCTGTATAAGATGTATAAAAGTACAAGAAAATACCCCAGAAAGGTGTTCCTCCTTCCAGCAGATATATCTATCTCTCTCTCCTATGCGTTGTACACACGTGAATGTGTGTTCAAATAAGGAACACGTCTCCTCTATTTATACTCTTTTCGTCACTTGAATTTTAACCTAACAAGTCGACCCTACTAAACTAAGTGGGATGACTTCACTTAAGAAGACTCAATACAATATTTTACTATATGATGACCAATTACAATAGTAACACCCTGCCGGAGGAATAATAACATCTCCCTTGGGTTACATCAGTAAAATACATTTATAATATCCTTTGAAGTTACAATATTCAACATAAATATGGGTCATCAAAGGCCTCGAGACCTATGAAAAAGGTAGAGAAGTGGTTTTTCCTGGGGCAACCTAGATGAAAAGGAACTTCTTCCCCAAAGAATATCCTGACAGTTGGAAGCATTGAAAGATGTGGAAAATCCCAACAATACTTCCCTATTGCCAATGTATTAGATCAAAGCATGCAAGTTAATCCCATCGGTCAAAGGTGTGAGAAGGCTAGCTAAAAGACATGATCCATTGATGCCGACAACGGTCTATATTGAACAAAGTTATCCTTGAAGAATGATATGATTCATCTACGCTAAAGTAAGTTAGTCATTATCATTCATTAGGTAATCAATGAGTTGATCCCAATTTTAGTTGTTCGATGGAAAGATATCATAATCAAGCTTCCAAAAAAAACTTTATAATGTTTGAATATCACCTCATATTGACAAATATGGCTAGCACTAAGAGCATCATTAAGAAAGGTTAACACTTGTTTTAAGACCTATGGCTTAACTAGAACTCTTTCAAGGAGAATACAATCCCTCCTGGTTACTTTTCAAGTCCATAATTCAAAATTTTTGAAAGGAAATCTACACCAACCTGATGGTTCAACAGGAAAGAAGCAGTAACGGAGACAAGAATCCACCAATTCGTCTAAGGTAAAAAAAAAATCAAGTACTTTCCCTACCACTTGGTTCTATCTTTTACAAAGTGCCAGTTTACCTTGTAAGAGTAGTTTTTCTCTTACCAAAGTACCCTACAATACCTTGTGTATCTAAAAACCCCTTGACTCTAGCACGATAAACTAGAATGGGAAAGAAAAAAACAACCACTTCTTACACTTCCTCCCGAGATGAATCTCATTGACCCAACGTCTCAGACGTTCCCTCCGTTAATGTTTCTCCTTTCGTCGACTTATGAGCCAAATTATCTCCTCCTAAATTGAGGAAATCATCCATCCAACTTATAGGGGTAGTTCTCAGAAAGCTTAAATGTCCCAATGCGTCTACTAGGTTTTGGAACTCTGGCTTAGCCTAACATCTATTCCTGAAAACCTTTCCTTTTCCCAATTTTTTGTAACTCTACACAGACAATTTCAATCAAACAACATCCATTGTGTATACTAGTGATGGCCAAAACTCTCTTTTCAAAATCTTAGCTAACTCAATCTCTGAGATGTTAGAAACCTCCCCTGGGGAAAAGCTAATCTCTCTCAAGAGCCAAGCGAATCGTTATCAATGTCTCACCGACGAGAAGAAGGATCAACTGCATGCACGGCTGGAATATAGCAACAAATATCTACAAGCTCCTATGGAAGCATGGAAACTTTCCAATCTTCTACCTATGAAGCAGGAATTTTCATAGGCATTCACCATCATTTTTGACAAAGATTATGATAAATAATTAGCTGACGAGGTGATTACAATTTTCAAATTTTTTTTCACCCTCAGGGACATAAATTCAATTACATGGAGGCTTTATCCATCAGAACTAAAGCTCAATTAGCAGCATTTAAAGATACATGTTTTTTCAGGTATTACTCTTACCTTGTATATCTGTTATTGTTTCATTAGCCTGAATAATTTGAATGCCTTGGAATTCATAGAAATCAAGACAGGACCTTGAATAGAATCTATGGTTGGATCCCTTAGATCAATAAAGGCACAAAGGATGGGATTACTTGGACATGTTTTGTGTCCCAATTCATGTTCAAAGTTTTTCCCCTAATAACCGAGACAAAAATTGCATGCATGCCACATGAAATCATAACCTATTTAAAGTTGGGTGAGGTTGTTATAAAGGGATACTTGTCACTGTATGAATATTATACCATCATCAGATTATACGGCATTGAAATGCCTCCTCATAGATTTCCCAAGTTACTCACTCCCATAACATTCATTTTAGAGTACATCAGGCAATGGATGTAAGTTGATGAGATTCATTTCCTAGAATCCAGGAAGAAGGGGGAAATGATTTTCCCCATAGTTATGGGATGTTACACCATCAATGATAAGAAGGCCATTAGACAGGTTGAAGCGGCGATGACAAAGTTAGGTATGAATTTAGATCTTCCATGGAAGTATGATCCCCATTTCCTAATTGGTGTAGAGAAAGGACGGATTATGCCCGACCCTAAATACCATCAACGCAAGCGAGGGCTAGAAAAATTGTCCAACGAAGATACTTTTGAAGAGGTCTAGAGGATTATACAGGAGCAAGAAAACCCCACTGAAGTGGTTGCTCAATATTTCCCTAAACCCATTTAAGAACCTTCCAAAAATTCCCCCTTATTATACCTTCTACAGGCCAAAGGGAGCCCAGGTCCCTCCGGAAGAAATGGAATTTGTGGCACTATTGCAAGAATGGTGTGATGAATACATCCACATGAGTTGTCCCGTGTCTAAAATAAAAGAGGAGCTTGGTGGAGAATGAGGATATACTTAAACAAACAAGATTGTTTCTATTTGTCTATCCTTGACGAAGATAATTTTGATGCGACCTATGAAGAATATCAAGCAGATGATGACCCAAAAGAGGACTCTCATACCTCATTGAATACTCGAGAAGAGATAAGAAGGGATGAACCAGTTCCTACATTTACAAAGAGTAAAAACGGAGAAGGTGAATCTTTAGAGATTGAAAGCACTATCCCTTCACCCCCCAAAGGAATAAGGGGAAGAACACAATCATCCAGAGAAGAATTCAAAACCTTGAATGGGGAAGAACACTGTCATCCAAAATATCTAGTGCAACCAAAATAAGGTGAGTTTCCCACAAGGCAATAGCTTTCAGGTTAGGATGAAGATGTTCATCAAAGGGAAACTAAGATAAATAGAGAATGTGTGCTTGGTCACACCGCTGAAAACAAAGATGATATGATAGATGCCGAGACCAAATAGGTAAAAATATCATCATATAATCCACCTAGGACTAATTCTCCATCATCCTTCATATAAAAAGACAATAACTTGAGTAATGTTATCACAAATCCCGCAACATATCTCCTCTCCTTCATGGGATAAATAATTAAAGAAAAGAGATATGGCCAAGGGCATAATGGGGGCCATGAAATAGGAGAATCTTCTGGAAATGAAAAAATAAATGCTGAGGAAGCACTTCAAGATGGACAAGCAAAGAAAAATACTAAAACAATTAAAGTAATAGCAACTCCAGGACAATAAGAGAGTTATCATGAATAAATTGCAACCCATCATCAAGAGACTATTCACTCTAAGGAGGTCCATCCTAAAAAAGGTGAAGTCACTATCATCCCTTTCCATAAAAATTTTTAATATAATGCTTTGGTGAACATTAATGTGTCAAGAAGTGTCATTAATAATGCACCAATATCTTCAACTCCTGACATAACTTAGCAAGAAGGGCTTTGTGGAGTAAAATTTCCCACCGACATCACAAATCTAGACAACAACCAATTAGACTCCTATAAATTTAAGTTAACTGAAGACAATGGGAAGTCGGAAGTATCCCCTGCTGTAATAAAAAATATCATCCTGGATGAGGAGTTAATTGACCTAAAGAAAAAATTGGAGAAAAGAGAGAAAGTAGGGAATAAATTGGAGGCTCAAAACTCCGATATTAAGTTGGAGATTGTCAAATTAGAGGGGAAAGTTGAAAAGAAGTATTAGAACCTGATCATGCAGGAAACAAAGTTTGATAATGCAAGGGAAGACATACATGATCTTAATAAGGAAGTAGCCTCACTCAATTCACAAATAAAAAATTGGGAATCAAAGTACTCAGAATCCATGGTGTAAGCCCTTATGACAAACTAGTTGCAAATAATTAAACATGGCATGTCAAAAACTATTCTCACAGAGATGGATAAATTTCGATCTCACATACAGTCTCACCTAAATCAATACAGAATACATGTGGAAGCAACTGACTACGTGGATCGAAATAGGTATGATGTTCAAAAAAAATTCCAGTTGGCCAACAAAGTGAAGACAATAATCAATACACTGACTCCATATCAATTGAATTCTAAACAGATATATGATAGGATGGAATCTATCATTCACATGGTTAACTACATCCATAAGGTTACTTTGATGAAGGAATTGGAAGAAAATCTAAAAGAATCTTCAATATTAATTCATCCATTTTTCAAAACAATGAATACAATGAAAGGTAATGGCCTTCCAACCCATTGGAATGAGAAATTCGAAATACGCCCCCAGAATAGATATGTTCAGTTCTTCCAGGATCAATTTTCAAGGTTAATAGTAGTATCTCTAAGGGCTAATCCACCCACAACAACTGAGATATACCAAGAGCTACAACCTTCCATGGATACTATGGAACTATTAAGGAATTGAATAGAATTCTTAGGAAATATCAACTATACGACTCAATACGAATTGGATAGATCTTGTAAGCTCTAAAAAACTAGTTCGAGTCCACCAAAGTGTGCTTGGAAAAGTATACATGCACTATAGAAGTTTGCAATGGAGAAGAAGTTACCGATGCAGGAAGTGGGAGGAAAAATACAGGAGTTATCAGCTAAATATCCAGGAGGTACATCCCATACTACTAAAAAATATATGTGGGGAAAAATAAAGCAATGAACAAAATGACAAAAGTTGCATGTGATTCAAGATCATGGGAAACCTTTCAAGGAAGGAAATTATGCCACACCCTAGTTTGAACCATAATATAATTTGTGTATTATTTATGTAAAGGATAGAAGCCATAATCAAAAGGTATGTAAAGGCTTAGCTCTTGTGGATTGATAGCCCCATCTCGGGGGTGTCTTGTCAAGGTAAGATTTGGATTGACAATACCTATGGAGGAGAGGAACATCCTTCACCTACAACCTGTTGGAGATAAGTATCTACCTTTGTATACGAATGCCATGGTTTAATTATGTGTTTGCATATTTCTTCTTTATTGTTCTATGAATGCTTAAATGCATGAAAATGTGTGGCATGAAGTGTATGTTTGTTCTTGAATTTCCTGTAAAATTCTAATGAATGTATAAGCTTATCTAGGCCACTAAATTTTACAGTTTGCAGGTTAACTGTTTGACTAAATGTCCATAGGAAATTTGGGTAAAAATTTGAACTTGTGTCAAAAATTACAATATTTGTTTATTGACATGAATATTTATGTCAACAAGAAAGAGGCCATCGAAATTCTATATTGGCCAAGTGTAAATTTTATGTTCCAAGTGTGAGTTATGCCAATTGGAATCCACTTAAACCATATACATATATATATATATATATATATATATATATATATATACAAAGAAAAAATGAAAATTATGCGTTTATATAAATTTTAAAAAAATTGATGTGGGGCGACGTTAGCCACGTACTGAACAAATATGATGTGGTCCACCCACGTGTAACAGGAGTGACATGGAATATCCAAGTAGGAATCATACGAAGTGAGTCATAGGTTATCAAAGGGGGTCCCCAACTCCATTGGTCTAGATTGCATCATGCAAGTTCAATGGGATGATCATGACCGTTCACATAGGATGGAGCCGATCAAAATTTATGATAAGGGTTTTGTCGCAAATGACTCATATTAGATCATGCATATTATAACTTGTAATCTAAACCATTATCAAAAGAGAAAAGTGCTCAAGGTTTAATTTGAGGTTCATTCAGTTGACGGTCTAGATTGAATGAGCAAGTTGGATCGAGCAAGATATGACTGTTTACCCAAGACAAGATGCAAAAAAAGTGATAAAGGTGATCATGTCATCAACGATGGATATTCGATCACAAAAATCCCATCGAGTGATCCAGACCATTAGCAGAAAATAAAGGTGCAAGGGGATATGTTAAAGGTATTCCACCATCAACGACTAAGATTTAATCTGGGCCACAGTGATATCAGGTCATGGTCGTTTGTGCAAGTAATGTTAGCGAGAATGGGAAACGATGAAAAAGGGTAAAAATAGCACTGCGAATGTACATGAATTAGCATAAAATGGCATCGAATTCAAACTACAATTTCAGGCTCCGGAATCCAAAAATATAGACAAACTTATGCACCATATATTGTATTATAATAAATTGAGTTGACATTTATGTATGATGAATGCATGGTATGTAACATCTCACATACAAGTTAGATGACCAATGTAAGTGTGCAAACCCTACATCAATACAGACATAATGGAACCCATCCATTTTTTCGTGCAAACTCATCAATTCATTCATGCCCAAAATGAATGTGATTTAACTTTTGCATCTTTTCAACTTTCATGGAGCCATGTAATCGCATATAATTTATGAAGACAACCAAACTAATTTATGAGTGATGACTAACCATAAATTTTACCAGATTTAGCATTGCATTTCAAATCCGTCAACTTCCTATGATTATTTATGATGCATTTGTTACGAGTTTCATTTTGATAGTGTCCAAACACATCGTTAGCATATTGTCTTCGCAGTTTTGTCATAATGTTGAATCCCCTGCAGCGAGTTAATTCCTTTGTAGCCAATCTTTCCGCAAAAGACTAACACAACAATCAGAATTCAAGAACTTGAGAAACAAATTGGAGAATTGATCCTCTCAAATGACAAAGTATCACATCAAATAATCATATGCTCATGCGGACGTTATTCGGAGGAATGTAGAGGAAATTACATATGTGAAGAACAAAATTGAAGGGTTAGAGAAACAAATGGAGAAAATTGCAGTTATTTTGAAACATATTTGGATGATGTCTGCCAGTGCAAGATTTTAAGAACGACCTTCCTCGGATACTGAATTATGCTTGAATTTGTAGACTCCTTGATATTAGCTTGAGCTTCACTGTCAACAATTTCTTTGCAAAACTACTATAGATTCGATTTTTCCTTCTAATGTTAATATTGCACAACAATTTTGTAGACCAGTGACACTGATAGACTTATGTTGGATGATTTTTCAATGTATGTATCTTTCTTATGGGATGATTTTGAATGCATGTACCTTTTTTTATGGGTTGATTTTTGAACGTATATTTTTGTATGTATGTACCTTTTTTTTTGGCTACAACTTATTTAATACAAATCTTGATCATTTCAGTAGATGTGAATGGATTCATTCTTGTATGCATGTCTTCCAATGTTTTCTAGATTTAAAGCATGTTTTTGTCCTTGAATTTATGATCTGTATATAGCATTTCATTTGAAATCAAGGCATTTTGTATATATACTTGTTTATATTTGCATTTAGAATCGGCCATGGGTCTGTACGGTGCATATGCAATGGATTTATCTTCCGAATAAAAACCTGGGAAAAGTTGTGTGGCTCAAACCTATCTTGAGATGTTTTTATTTATATATAATGTTGTTACTGTGATCAAGTGTGTGAATTGGATTTGGCCCTTAGGGAACAAGTTGCATGCAATTGTAATTATATTGATTGTGTTCTTAGTTATATATAATATTGTTACTATGATCAAATGTGTGAATGCAATTAGGCCCTTAGGGAATGATTTGCATGCAATTGAAATTATATTTATTGTGTTTCGTATAGAGCACTAAGTTTTATTTACATAGTTGTTGTATGTGTATATTAAGGACTGGTCCATGAGGCTCAAAACCTGTTGTTGTGTATAAATGCATAGGACAACAAACATTGTATTCAGATAACCTTGCAATGCCTTTCATTGAATATTTAATACATCTTCAATCAATGAAAGCCTCATTCATTAACATATTTTTTATTCATAAGAAATAATCAATAACTTTATATTAAGGAGAATAAACGTTATAAGTACCAAAGTATAAAATAATCCCTATATCAAGACCATCTGGTCATACACGTCTGAGTCAATATAGATACACAAAACAAATCTTCCCATAAGAGGAGAGTACTCTAAAGCATCTGTATATAGAGAAGGCCTCCAAAAATCAACATAAACCCAAATACAAACTTGACAAGCTCAAGGAAGGATACTCTTAATACAATTGTAGAACTGATTAAAATAGCCCATAACCATCAAGACTGTCTTTACAAAAATAAAAAGGCGCATCCATACTTTCTCAAGAGAAATATAACAGACCAAATCTAAAACCAATCAGAGAAAAAGAGTATAGGACTTGCTAATAAGCCTTCAAATTCCCTTCATCTACAAGACCGTTTCCTTCGTATTTTTCAAAGAAAATATTACCTTCTATAGCGTCTACAACCTTTTTAGAGATTCAATCTACAAGGGAGTTATTTTCCCTAAAGGTATGGTAAAAAAAACAATGAGAAAACAACATCCTTACATCATTCTTACTATGAACATCATGCTCCATTTGAATCTTGTTTTTCCTTGCTGCAAGGAATTTATTAGTGATTTTTATATTCTCTCATGTCCATCCTACCATTGGTGACCATTCCCATATGATTCTATTAACATCAATGGAGATATTTTCCTCTGAGCCAACAACCCATTTTTTATTTTTATATAATCACTTACTATACAACTCTTTGAGTTTCCTGGATGTTCTAGTTGGATTCCACCATTGAACCTCTACTTTGTAAGTCTCAATACCAGCATCTGGATCTAGGTAAACACTTCCAGATTCCCTACCCAACCACATTGCATCGTCTTCATTCGATGATCATACTATGAGCATTTTCCCTTGTACAACATCATACTTTGGATAGAATGCATCTCTCGGCTTGTAGAGATCATCAATAGTGAGGACATTCTCCCTCAAGTATGCTTCTATAACTTCATATGATGACATTGTCGGACCTTTATCCTTTATGTTTTGTAGTGTGGATGGCCAAAAATAAGTTATTGAGTGGTCAACACTCTGATATGGCATGTCCATAGAATTATATATATATTCCCAATAATCTATTTTTGGATGCCAATATTGTTCTCCTCCCTTATTGAACCCTTTCTTCCAGAATGCAATATATGCTTCCAACCCTTTTTTACTTCATCCACATCAGCAGGTATCCTTGCTTGTATATTTAAAAATTAAGGTTTCCCCATTGGTAGGTATGCACTTCCATCATCACAAGAACACCAAATATCAATTGGAGGTGACCAGGTTCATCTCGTATGGATTAAAGTTATATTGCATAATAGGCCTACCATCAATGAGCTGAAAGTTTAAGAACTCACATGCTTTGTTACCGTCTATCTTGGAGATACCATCCAGAATGTGTGGTTCAACAAAAATCTTGAAGTCAAAATAATCATCAAGTAAATAAGGAACATACAATCTGTTCTCCTCACAAGTCCTATAATTATCCATCATCTTCGGTAGATAAAATATGTCTTTTCACCTTATCTTAGATGATAACCTCCCATATGTTCCATATATGTCTTCATGTGTGTGTCCCACAGGAAGGAAACCAACTTCAACCATTTCAAGCACCCTCCTTGTTGTTCAAAGAGATAAAAATGAAAACACAATGATTTTTTTATCACCAACAAAATTATCCATTTGCAGCATAATATCGGTGGAAATTTTTTATTTGAAATGTGGAGGTTTGTATTACCAGCTTTGATCATGTGTGTGTATCTCATCCTGCCTATAGATCAACCATTTTTCATAGGAATTAGTCTGTAATAAGGCATAATGCAAAAGTTATTTTGATGTTCCCATTTTGTAACACAAATCCCCTTATCGATTCAAAGTTAATCTTTCAATATTTCGTAGACACTTTGACAATGAACTCACTATGAAATTTGAAACTCCCTCTAGAATGGAAAGACTGAAGTGGCCATATCCCCCACTCCTGTGTCCATGGGTAAGCATACCAGTCAAAGAAACGGGAATATTAATTACATTACTAAGATCCTTTGTGGTCTTACCCAACCTTGGTATAGAAGTCTTAGACTTATCCATCTTGTCATGTACAATACTGAGGTATGTGTTTGGATTCTTTTCTAAACATAATCTCTTCGTGTAGTACAACTATCAATAACTTGGGACATACTAATTATGGGTTGTTTGGATTGCTCACAATCGCTCCACTTATGTAGAATAAATGGTGTACCTGAATTTGTTAATGGGAGAAATACATTCATTGTATGGTGCAAATATCATTGTATGGTGCAAATAAGTTTTTATTTGTGATTTCAATAGCAGTAAATATGGTTCCATTAATTTTCTAAAACTAGATTGGGACAATGGAGGAAGACCAACCCATTGGATTTATTCATTAGTGATCTTAAGGAGTAACCCTAGGACATATTAGATGGAATTAAGTGTAAAGGATCCCTTGTCCCATATTTACATATAAATCGAGTTAAATGTGGAGACTTGTCTGAATTTCTCCCCATAATCTGATTTACACATGTAGATATTGCATTTATATCTGATCTATACTTTTGTAATCAACGGTTGGCATTCACAGTCCTCAAATAACCATTTATAAATGATTGTTTATAACTATAGAATGTATTCATTTTTATTCCATAACATTTATACCATGCAATTTGACAGACATCTATAGTGCCAAATCTCATTGTAAATATACTTCTCTTACTTTTCTGTCCATGTATGGAAATAGGAGCGTTCGATGCCAAAGAATTCAATACAAATTCACTTTTTGAATTTTCATTCATAAGATGCCAATTTCTGTAGCTTTCAACCATTTCCTAGAAAGGAATTTTTGAAATACATTGATTTTTACAATAACATGCATTGCTCATTTTGGCAGAGAACCCACATTCATCAAATGTTTCATCAAATATGTTTGGAAACTTCCTTTCAAAATATTGTTTCTCGGTTTGGCGTTTCACAGAATTGTATGGCATTGTTTTAACATTTTTTTTAGTGACAAAGGCCTTGTCATTGAAAGGTGGATATACCATTTGAAGAGGACAAGCTTCAATTGTTTTCCAAAAGTTGATAGTAGGTTCCTTTGTAGTTTGTTCTAACATCGCATCTAACAGAGAACCATTAAGGTCAAGCATGCAGTTTGCAAACCATCTTCAGAGAGAGCCTTCTAATAAGCAACATTTCTCACATTGCATGAATACCTCCTGAATTAAAAATCCAAATTCCTTACCATCCTTGGTACAAATTGCACCACGTCTCCTTTAGAAACATTTGAAATCATCCCATTGGCTACATAGAAAGGTTGTGAAGAACAACAATGAACTAATTTCACCTTTACTCCCACGAATTTAAGATTATGATTTTGGTCTCTCCTTGTGTTTGAACATTCAAATTTCTTATCCATGTGAACATCTAGAAATAAAACTATATCGAAATTGGCTATCCTTTTTATTGGACAAGATACAAGTATGCTAGTGTGTAGATACGACAAACAAAGCTCACAAGGAAACAACAACTCCTCCACCAACACACCAAATGAAAAACATCCCAAACATGCTCCTTTAATTGTGTCATTCTCATCTACATTTGTCACTAACCCTAGTGCAATGCAATTTCCATGATCTAAACATATATGCAAAAGTTTAACTTTTGTTAGAAGAAAAGACAACTTAGGCTTACAAGAAATATCATTATCCTCAACACTAGAGGAATCAAGAGAAGGTCTCTCATTCAACCCTTCATATCATATGGAATGATCGACATGGATAACCATATTCGATGCATTACATTCGATATACAAGTCCTTTGCTTCTGACAAGTTGTCTGCACTAGTTGATGCATGCGGAAATGGAATATCTCCATTTAAAACTATGGTTACATTTACAATGACACATCCATGTTTGACTTCACTGTTGTGCAATCACTTTCTATTTGGAAATGTTATACCTTTGGAAAATTTTATTCCATTGAGAAGAAGTTCGATATGGTATTCATAGGAAAAAGGAATTTCATTTGAAATATTTAACTATATCTACATTGAGGAAAAACCTCAATCAACATAAAAGTTATAAAAAAGTGAAAATTTATTGTACAGAAAGAATTTAAATATATTAACTCTATCACGGTATATAATTATTGGATCATGTAACCATAATCATTGTTTGATATCCCATTTGAAATCAATATCCTCATGGAAGAATGGAAGTAGCAACAACAACATAGGCCTAAAAATAGTTGCTAAAAAATTCTCATATGGATCTTTTGATTATACAAATCGATATGCACAGTTTATGTATGGTTGGATAAACCATCTACTAAATAAAGGACAAAGGATAAGATGATCCTTATTTCTAATTCAAGTGCAGTGGTAGTTTATATATGGTAGTTAGAAAAACCCAGCAACGTTGCAGATTGGATGGTGTTGGTCACATCACACCAATACAGAGTTGCAATGATATTTACTGATATTTATTCCCTCTATGGCCCATCGAAAGTATCATGTATCCCACTGAAGTAGTCGCTCGATGTTCAAATAATCTAATTCTAGGCGCGACCGCCCTTTTCAACTTGCAGATGTTTTCCTCTAATAGAGAAACACAAAGACAATGGAGAGAAGAATATTATGGATATGAAGGGAACCATCGACTGACCGTTCTATCGCATTCAACAATTGAAGAAGACAAACTATCTAGAAATGCATGTAATGTTCTCTCTGATTTCTTGAATGTAAATTATATAAAATTGGAAGAAAATAAAATAATACTCTCAAGCACATTCTTTATTTTCTCCCAAATAAGAGATTTAAAAGGATGTCGGAGAGATGCATTTTATAAATGGAAAAGAAAGTATTGCCTGACCCTTTTATCAGATTCAATGTAGAAGAAGAAAAACATTCATGAATTGCATGTAAAGAGTGAACCACACCAATGAGAAAGGTTATGGAGAAATGAATGTTATGGTTGTGAAGGAATTGTCAGCCGACCCTTTTATCAGATTCAACTATAGAACAAGACACACGTTCATGAATTATGTTTAAAGTTCTCATTGATTCTTTCAACGTAAAATTAAATACTTGAATATAAAATAAAATAAATATCTCACCCAGGTTCTCCATTTTCTAGCCTATAAGATATCTAAGAGGTGATATATAGATGAATAATATGGAAGTGAAGGAAAGTATTGGCCGACCCTTTTATTGGATTCAACTATAGAGGAACACATTCATTGTTGAATAACATGTAGAGTTTTTTCTAATTCATACTATTTTAAATCATAGTAATTTATTAGAAAATAAAATAATAAGTTTCAGACTCTCATTCTCAGTCTTCTCCCCGATTGGAGAACTACGAAGGCAGGTAGAGAGATGAATATTATTTCTACCTAGAGCATAGATGTCTATATAGATAACACGGTGTTGCATATTTCCTGGTGCTTGTCACAACACACCAATAACAAGTCATAATTCTATTTACGGATAGTTATTCCCTATCTAGCCCTTCAAAAGTCTCCGGGATCACACTGAAGGAGTCACCCAATGCTCAACTCATCTAATTCTAGGCACATCCACCCTTTTCATATTTTGGATGTTCTCCTCTAATAGAGAACCACGAATATGATGGAGAGATGAATATTATGAATATGAAGGGAAGTGTCGGCCGACTATTCAATTGCATTCAACAATTGAAGAAGACAGATGATCTAGAATTTCATGTAATGTTCTCTTTGATTTCTTGAGCGTTAATTATATAAAATTGATAGAAAATAAAATAATAGTCACAACTGCATTACTTGTTTTCTCCCAAATAAGAGATCTAAAAGGATGCCGGAGAGATAAATATTATATATGTGAAATAAATTACCGACCGACCCTTTTATAGGGTTCAACTACACAAGAAGACAAACACTCTTGAATTGCATGTAAAGTGTGCACCACACATATGCTTACGGTGATGGAGAAATAAATGTTATGGTTGTGAAGGGACTATCAACTGACCCTTTTATTAGCTTCAATTGTAGAACAAGACAGGATTTCCAGAATAATGTGTAAAGTTCTCATTGATTCTTTTGATGTAAAATTTAATAGTTGAATAGAAAATAAAATAACTACTCACCCATTTTCTCCAATTTATCACCGATAAGAGATATAAGTAGGTGATATACAGATTAATAATATGGATGCGAAGGAAATTATCGACTGACCCTTTTATCGGATTCATCTATAGAGGAATAAATTTATTGTTGAATTGCATGCAATTCTCTTTATGGTTCATACTACTTTAAATCATAACAATTGATGAGAAAATAAAATAACAACTTTCAGACCCACATTCTCTCTCTTCTCCCCGATTAGAGAACTTCAAAGGAAGGTATAGAGATGAATATTATTTTTGCTCAGGGAAGTATCGACTAACCCTTCCATTGCATTCAACTACAAAAGAAGACTTATGTTCTAGAATTCCATTTAATGTTCAGTTTAATTGTTATAACATAAAATTATAGTAGTTGAATATGAAGTAAAAAAATGTCTTATATGCATTTATATTTTCTCCTAGAGAGTGAGCTATGTAAGATGATGTATACATGAATATAATGGATGTGAAGGGAAGTATCTAATGACCCTTTTTATCGGATTCAACTATTAATGAACCCATTTATGATGGAGGAAGGATTGATCAACCCTTCATAGAAAATCCTTTATGGAGGTGATTATGATGAATAAAGAGAATTTTTAGGCCACCAACATACAAGATACATGGAAAACAATAGGCCTCAACTATTTAGAACAATTAAGTTGTAGCCTCCTCCGTTTTTTCACCCCACGTGAGTAGGGTAGTGAAGATACATTGGTCATCCCTTACAAGAAAATTATATGATTTAGAAGGGTTAGACCGACCCTTCAGTGGCCCCCCACTTTGAGAATAGTAAAATGGATAATATGGTGTTGACATCACTAGGAAATATCCAAAATCGTATAAATTAAATGGATTTTGTGATGTATCCTTGTGGAATACACTGTGTTAGAATTTGGTAAACCCAAATTCTATTAGTGTATTCGAGAAGCATAATCACAATTATCTAAAATTGTGAAAATTAAATGGATTAGATTTACAAAAGTAATTCACCTCTATAAATAAGAAATTGGAAACAAAATGAGAACAGTACAAGAAACGAAATTTTCAGGTTTCGGATTTAATAAATGAGGAGAGAAAAACAACATAACTGAAGGTGAAGAGATCAGAGATATATCTCTAAAATATATATACCATTAATAGGTACATATATTCTCGTGATTTTAGGTATATCTCAAATTTTCTTGTAGAAAATTCTATGCAAAATGAAAATATAAATCTATATCGTCAAGCTCATTGACTATAAGTGTTTTATGCTTCTCAACCAATAACAGAAGGTATCAGGCCTTTCATGAGGAAATTGGCAGCAAGGAAGAAGCATTGTGGAATGAGATAGACAATGTGTGCCCTACAGATGACCTCCATGGTATCGAAGCTTGGATCCAAAACCTAATATCTTCTCGTGCCAAGAATTCCCAGTGTGAAAAGAAGGTATCGCTCTACTGGATCATGATGGGTATCTTAGGATGTGTCCTATTGGAAAGGATTGAGAAGGCGAAGGATGATGAAATCCCTGTTGCTTTTTGAAAGGATTTATTTAATGAAACTAGGTTTCTTTCTGGAAGGCTTTATATGTCAATTTATTTCAATAGTGTTTGTAAGGCATGGTTATTGTTTTTATAGTCATTTTTCCTTTGATGTAGAATAACGATAGGTATAATAGTTTTTTGATCAATTACCAAATTTATGATAATATGGCCCCATTTCTCCTTTGGGGGAGGGGATTTTTGAAATGACTGTAGCTAATTTTGTTAATGGTGGATTTTGGTTTTTAGATACTTATGAGACTCATGGAACTATCTCTCTATTTTCTCCTTCAGGGGAGGCGAGCTCTGGTGGCCATAGATAAATTTCCAAGTGTTGTATATATTTTGACAATATATCATTAATAGATTACTTACTTACAAAAAAAAGTGCACTCTGTTAATATCTATTTTCCAAATACTTAATTAAATAAACTTATTTATATAAAACTATAATTTAATAATTCTCAAATTGAAAATGATGACACATCCAGTTAAACCTACAAGGAACAATATATATTTTCTAACCAATGCTTCTTTAACAATCACACGACAAGAAATTTTAGATTTATATGAGGACAGTGTAATGCATTGTTCACACATAATATTATTTCATTGAATAACAAAAGTGTAACCGTAATCTAAAATCTATGCCAAATCAACCTCTTGCCGCACTAAATATGGGTATACATTATACATAATTTAGGTAAAATTTACTCCATGTCCAATTCAAATCGTTCCAAATGGAAATATTTGTTGCATACGGTATCATATGCTTGAACACAAAATCAAAGAGAAAATAATAGATTGATAAATCTACAATACCTATAAACATTTCATTTTTATAATTTCCCTCACATTGATAACAAAGATAAAGTTGCACTAAAACGGGAGATTTAGCATATTAAGTGATGAAATATAACACTGTAATGTATCTTCCCGTGCTTAATTTGAATTATATTAGAACAATCCTTAAAGAGTTGGCCAAAAAAAGAAATTTGGATGCAGATAAGGAATGAAAGGAAATGGTTAAGCTACAAGGGTTGCAGAAAGATACTCAAATTCCTATGCCATTATTTGTTTCCTCGCAATGAATTGGTATGCTAGTAATGGAATAAAATGGTGTTGTTGTTGTATTTGAAAGGCTTATACTCTGATATATTAATATGGGAAAATTGATAAATCTTCGATGCATTAAAAATTCTAGGTGTATCTAGGTTGTATCCTTGAAATAAGGAATGAGGGATTTCTAAATTTGAGTATGAAACCAATGGAAGTGCCAATAAGTACACAGTGAGAGAGGTATATGGTACAAGGGATAAGGCCACTATGAGAGAGAAATTTAAAGAAAGAGTAATATTCCCACCATATGAGAGAATGGGAAAATAAGGGACTAGGCAGTGGTGAGAGGGAACTGCAAGATAATGAAGACCATAATCAATATAAAAGAGAAATGAGAATTTGTCTGAAAACATGGTAATACTTGAACTTCTAGTTCCAACTCTAACATGAACTCTAGGTTGGCTGCTCCACTTAGTTATATTTTCTTCAATGCAGGAAACAGAATGTCAAGTGAATGAAGGTGTTGAAATTCAAAAAACAATGAGATTTCATTTAATAGTATAGGGTATAAAAATGCAGCGAGAAACCTTATTTCCAATTATCCACATCTGCACTAAATTTAACAGCCATCCAGTTTGGACTGTCATTTATGTGGATAGTTGCCCCAACACCTTCAAAATTATCCAAAAATTAAATTCAACCTTGAAACCATAAAAAACTGAGTTCCCTAAGAAACGGAAAAGCATTGGTGCATAAATCGCTAGGATAATTGAGGTTGAAAATTGAACCCTTCCTAGTCTTTCCAAGGGTTCTAGATTGTCCCAAAGTGCAAAGTTAAAATTTCCCTTCAAGAAAAATTCAAAATCATAATTGTACCCAGGCCATTTAAGAAGGACAAAATTTATAACAAAATTACAAAGTTTTAAATTACTCATCAATATAAACTTTCATAGTGTGTTTAAACTCATAATCTATAAAGTTTATTGACACCATTACAACTCCCTGACACAATTAAAGAACATGTTACACGTCCTATAGGAACCAAGCCATCAAATTACCTTCAAAGAATAGGCTCATTGTCCAAAATATTGGAATTTAGGAATATCATCATTCTTCAGTCTTAGGAAGTCTAGTCCTCATACGAATGGAGGATGAGGTAAGCTAATATATGCAATATGAGCTCATTTGCAGTCATTAGATCAAAATTCCTAAAAAGGTGTACTAGGTTTACATGAAATTTTATAATTTTCTCCTTGTTTATGTGTATGTACTTATTTATCCCAAAGAAGATAGTCCATTGAATACGATCAAATCTCTAATTTTACCATCAAACCCTTGGTTTACCTAATATTGAAGGAAGTGCCTCTATTGTTTTATACGTAATATATCCATATAAAAGATGAGATAATTTAATCTTGAATTTTAACAAAATTAATTTTCATTATTATCATCCTATAGATCCTTGCAAGTCATAGAGGAGTATATGGAGCAATCGAAACGTCCTCGACTTCCGAAATCAGATGAAGTCGGAATTCTTGAAATTACATTTTATATTGTTTAAATTGAAATTTTGATGACTTGGGTAGTTCTAGAATCCATCATTTAGTCTAGATTGCGAGTTAATGATTGTTAAAATTGCATAATGGCAAGAATTGCAAGTTTGGGGCAAGATTCTGGGTAAAAAAAGTTGAAAAGATGTGGCATTTTGGGTTTTTTTGTATCCTACGCAGTGATCCACCACTCACTCATTTTTTTATCGACAACTTTCTTTCCTTAAACTACACAAAGGTAGATCCCTGTTTCTTCGCCAATGAATGTGTTTTACTAGTATCCATTTCCACTCTAAAACTCCCAAAGGTTCTCTCTTAGTATGTGCAACCAACCTAGCTGGCATAAGAAATTGGGTGGCGAGCAAGATCATGTCATGGTAAAAGCAAATGAATTAGCTTACTAACCAAGATTAACCTTAACAAAATAAACAAATTATTGAGTTAAATGAATTACTAATTATTGGTAGGGTATTTTGGACATAGGATTGCATGTATTGAATATTAGGGTATTATGGCCATAGGACTACATGTATTGAAGTTTATAACAAGGAATTTCATACTTCATTATAAGAGCGCTCGCAAGGAAGTGGTGGAGACCTTGTCGACTTGGTCGGATTTGTTCAAAGAAAAAAGATACATTTGCTTGGTTTTCTCTACAAGGATTTTCTAGGCTAGACTGTGTGTAAAATTATGTATGCCACATTTCTATGACACTCGGTACTATAAAATATTACACATTTGATTCATCCTCCATATTATACTGCCAAACCTCAATATAATGTTTCTTAACCTTATTAAAAATCTAATTTATAATAGGAATGAGTCTAGATTTAATGAAATGGGATCATAAAAGGCATAACTTGCACTATAAACTTTTAAAATATATATCTAGTTTAATCCTAAAAGACATAACTTGTGGGATCATGGAATCTTAACTAATAAACCTAATTTCACTAGTTAATTTTTAAGGTGTAATGCCTCCAAAATTCCTTTAGTTCAAACCTCCTCTCAAAACACATTTCTAATTAAAAGCTAGAATTAGGCCCCAATATGTTATTAAGATATTCCGAGGCTCCATTTTTTCCATTGTATTTTTAAATTATTATACCCCATTTTATCTTCAATACCCTTCCTACGGTGAGATGTGATAAATAATTAAACACTATTCTAACTTCAGACATAGTATTATTTAGACCCATTACTTCAAACATAAAGTACCAATTCAACCTCCCAATACCCAATCAAATCCCTGAAATACATAATTATAAACTCAGGCCCCCTAGTAATGTCTATATGTTTTTAGTATACTAAAAATAATTGCCCCTTGACCATTATATACTACACAAATTAATGCTTCATTTTTTTAGAGTATTGAATCCCCCAATAAGAACACTCTTGTGCTATAATGTTGCTAACCTAGTGCCTCTCCCATGATTTTGTGATATGAATCCAAAACATGAGGAATCCATGATAGTTAAATGGCACAACTGGGAAGATTTCCTTACCATATTCCAACACCATTTGTATTCTGAATATGTATATTAAGTGCACTCGAATAGGTATATTAAGTGCACTCCACACATGCCTTTAACAGATGAATTATATGAGTCCGCATACAAAAAAAGAACAACCAAAAAATAAATGAGAATTCATCAAAGATAATAAAGAGGCTTGTTGTCAAAGTTATATATTAAGGAGGTGTGAGCTTTTACATAGCCCATTTTACTCAATTTTAGTTTATGGAAGCACTAATCGAACTTTATGGAGCACTTATTTTGATTATTAATATATTATTTACATATTAACTTTAGCTAAATGACAAATGAACTAAATCATGACAAGTCGAAGTTGGACTAGGAGAATGTGTAACATAATTTAATATGCTTGCTTCAAATAAAAGATGGAACAAGTTAGTCTATGTATTACGAAATGGTACTCTTCTAACAAATATCATGGGTCTATCTTAGATGGAGGTAGTTGGGTTTGGTTCTAACGAGGCATCTTCCATGAACGGTCTAATTCATGAAGGTTGCTTTATATTCTAAGGTGTGATACTCCCCATTTGAGCCTTTGCAAAGATGGGATCAACAAATGAGGAAGATGAGGAAAAAGGTGGCAGGGTCATAAGATCATAGAAACATGGATGACAAAAGTTACTAGCATATCCTAGCGGAAGATTTGACATGAAAATCAAAGTCCAGCAAATGAACGAGCCCTTCAAGGGGCTATATCTAATCCACTACTTCGCAAAGATAAATACTGGCCATTGGTGGCATCATGGCATATAAAATTAAGATAAGAAAGAAGGTGCACCCTTCGAGGGATCAAATTTTATCAAAATGCCTTAGATGATCAAATATGAATAGTTGGTAGCAGGGCTAGAATTTGGCAATGTACATAACGTATTTAGCAATTCAGAACGTATATGCAAACTAACCTCACAATTTAAATGTAAACCTTGAATGATATGAAAAATTGAAACACGTAGATTTGACGCATGTTGAAATTATTTACTCGTCATAATTACTAGGACTCTTTGGTTGAGTTCTAAGTTGGTAACTTGGTGGTTACGTCGGTTTTGGGAAATGATTCATGAGTCATTTTCATTAAATCAGATACGTATGTGGAAGGATGACTACTGAAGTACACATTATTTGAACTCTCTGGGATAAATTTGCATGTTAACTCATTTATTATCACCCTTGGCTTCCCAGTGCTCACACAGGTCAAATACCATGAATCCACTTCGCAACATGTGAATCCGTCGCTCTCAATATTGGAAAATGGGAACGTCCTGGTTTTGTTACTTCATTTGGGGAACCAGGAAGGATCATACTCATTTCCAATCCTAAGTGGTAGTCTGAACCCAAACACCTGGGGCTTATAGAGATATTGTAACTCTTTGAATAACAAAGTGAAGTAGGATATGGTCGACTTCAAGAGTAATCCTTTTAATATATTTATGCATTGTAAATTTTTAAATATATTTTAATATTATAAATTTTTAAATATAATTCAATAGATTAATATTATTGGTTGGCATAATATTCTAGGTATGCTCCCTATACAAAAACCCTCCCAACTAGCAACACATTTGAGTATGTGCAAAAAAGGATTCAGCGGGACTACAACCTTTCAGGAGCATCAAAAAGCTTAGTTCAGTTGCCACAAAGATACAGTATAAGAAGGGAGGGTGAATGGGTTTTGTCTGCAACCCTTAGCCTTGGTCGTCCAGTGATTTTTTATGCTTTTGTCCAAGGATTTTTGTACAAAGTCAAGTTTTTTTTTTAATATTCGTTATTATTTTAAAATGTTTGAAGGTATATTGTATTTAATTGTTTTTAGGTAAACACCAATTTAAGGTAGAATTAGGGTAATTAGTATCTTGGCCTATTTTATTCAGGAGAAGGATCAATAAACCATAGATTATTTAGGGTCTCCTTCCTTAGATAAAATGAGAAATGGATATATTTATTTTCTATTTTTGGATGACTGTTGGAATATAGGTCTCTCGCTTCATGTTCGACAGGGAAGATCCATAGCTTTCTATTTCCAAATACGTAATCCAAATCACTTGAGTTTAGTAGTTGCGATAACGACTTTTAATATGAAATTTAAAAAAAAATTAAGTAAATTTGATAAAAAAAAATATTGACACTATAAATTTGTAATAATGTAAAGTGATAGGCAATGAAAATACCATACCTTCAACAAATTTCCATTTGATGGGCAAGGGGAATTTGAAATTCCAGGCCTAGTTGGTAGTCGAGGAAGCACTTGACCAAAATCATAAAGGTAATGCCCGTTAATGGCTAGTATTAGATCAATTTTGCATTGTACAGTGGACCGAAATAGTCGAAGGAAGATCAACGTGTGGAAAGGGGAATACACCTTTCAATGGTTGAGATCTAATCAGTCATTTCACGAATATAGATCCATATCGTAAACGAAATTAATGCCAGAATCAGGGCTAAAGTATAACTTTATCTATAGATGGTCAAAGTGCATTGGGTCGACCTTTATAGATATATCTGTACCGTTAAGGATTGAGGACGTGTGTTAGAGTTGTAACTAGGTTATTTTATTGTAAAGTATTTTTGTTTTAATGAATGCGAATGTTGAGCTTAGACAATTGTATTACCCCAGTTTTGAGCCTGTGGTGTAAATTTTGTAAATATTGATTTAAAAGGATAGAAACCATAAACAAATGGTCCGGATGACCAATACTATGTAAATGTGCATATTTTTTATATAATTAATAGAAACATATCTAAATGGTTGTAGTGGAAGAAGGACAAAGAAGAGATGGGGGGATATGAATCCACAATAGGGGAAGTGACGGTGAGGGTTATGGAAATGACCAGGCGAGGGGATTTTCTTATGACATTAACCTTATCCATAACCATATTTTCTTAGAGCATGATTAGGAACCTGATTTATTTAATTAAAGGATTATTTAATTATTATGAAAAAGAGGATTAAGAGTGGTTCCATGTCAATGGGACACATGGAAAATATTATGCATGCCTATAAAATTAAGAATGGGAGATTTAGAGGGGATCATTCCTTTTACTATTACACCTTTCAAATTTTCCTTCACCGTGAACCTTTCCATTACCTTGAAGAGTTGAGCTTCATTCTATGATAGAGGACTGTGAATCCATTGTTGAATGTGAATTTTGCATGCCATTAACCCAATAGACTACTGAGTGAGAAACCTGGATTGCATCTTATCCTTGGAGTTTCCAATTCATATAATTCTTATCCAGCCTATTCTAGAGCGCTAGAAGGGGGTTGGAGGCTGCTTAAGGGACTGTTAATTTAGAGAAGGGAGCTTGTTCCTGGCTTTGAGCAGGTTGATAGGGAAGGAGAATTGAGGATTGGGGTAGTTATGGAGGGGTTTTAGCCACCAACAGGTTGCATGATATATTGGGTTGTTTAGAATATGTGGAAAAATACTTAGCCCTTGTGGATTCATAGCCTCAGCTCGAAGGTGTTCTGTCAAGGTAAGGCTTGGCTTGAGAGTTCCTATGGGTGGGAGGAATTTTCTTCTTCTATAGTTAGTTGGAGAACAATTGAATTAAAATATAAGTATCCAATTTTCTGAGAATTCTAATAATGTTTAATTCTTTGTTTGCTTACAGTTAAATTATTGTTTATGCATGTACCTGTGAATGTAATTGAAGGCATTGTATGCTTGTTTCCTGTTTGAAACGTAAAAAAATATATTGTGAATGTGTATGATGTTTTGGGACTATATATATATATATATATATATATATTCTGTTGTGTAATTAAATGAATGGAGAAAAAACAAAATTGGACTTCCATGTTCAAATTCAGGATATGAATTTGAGTACGCATGGTTACAATGGTGAAAGGACATTGTTGGGTATGTTACAACAATACCCATGACTGAGGAGATACATGGATAACTTGAACACCGCCCAACTTGACTAGCATAAAAAATCACCCACCAAATGTAGAATGAATGATGGATTAGTTCATGCAGTAATCAATATCATGTTGCATTGATTAGTCCAAGCACTAATCAAGATGAAAGGCACCCTCGAAGTAGAAATGTTCCTTATTTTTTAATGTGTTTAATGATTCTATTCCTCCTTTCAAAGAATTGGGTTATGATAAAGGCATTTTGGATGTTATTCTTTTAAGTATTTATGTCTTGTGGATTACTCATACACCCCCCTTAAATTCAACATTCATAATTATTTTCATGGCTAAGATCCACCCCATGCACCTCATATTTTAGCCATAAATCCATTCAATTTTTTCGCAATCCGTATATTCAAGGTTCCTAGGGTGATAGATTATGATTCACACCTTCCATCTCGAGGGTTTCAATACCATATGTAAGGCCCCACTAGATATTAAAACACAAAATCAATTCCACAACCCGAATTTATGCAAATGTAATTACGTTGATATTATGTCAACTAAATCCAATCACAACATAAGAATCTAACTTGATAAGGGATAAAAAAATTTAATATTTTAACTCTAAGGTCCCTTATTCACAATGTCAAAAGCATTTCACCTATAAAGTTTTTTTTCACAAGATATTTAGCACAATAGTTCTATATATATCCATAATGGACAATCCACCTAAGACCCACTCATTCCTCATGATTTCAGTACAATAGTTCTATAGATATCCATAACCAACAATCCACCTAAGAATCACGCATTCCTCATGAGTCTCTCTCACAATGATCCTACAACCTTCTAAGTCATAGTGTTTTAAATGCATTATACTGAGTAATCATAATTTACTCAAAGATGCAATACTACATATAACATAAAAGCTAATTAATTGTGATCATATTTAATATTCTAATTTAGAGAGATGAATATAAAATCTATTTATTCTCGTATATATGATGCATATATCAATTAATTTGTATGTTCTTTTTCATGAGGTTAACTTGAGACTTCTGAAGGATTTCACTAGCAATGCACACATATAATTCTTAACACACTAATGTGAACACTTGGAACACAAAGGTTACACTATCAACTCTTGACTTAAAACCTCTATCTAATATTAATATATGAACAACTAACCAACTATTTCTAGTTAGATTGCTTAAATACTAAGGAGATTAACTCTCTTAATATACTACAAATAATGATAGAATCCTCTTCTACATACTTGTATTTCTGATTTAGTGATTTATTAAACAATTTAATATTACATTAGTTAAGCATACCCAAAATGCGATACAAGAGCATAAATAACTCCTATATAATGTCTACTTCATAATAACAATAACAATTATAAAGGCATATATGCATTCCAAACCATGCAATGGTATTCATAAAACAATTCCCCTCCTTTTTTTAGCACTAAAGCTAAAAAGAGCAAACTCACACGCCCTCGTGACAGCTAAAGAGGTAATTTGTAAAATGTCATGACAAGTAAAGAGAGTAAAGGAACTCGCTCTCGTGATAGTGAAATAACTTTTTATCTCTAAACACATTCAAGAGTGTTGAAGGAAATGTTTATTGTGCATGATGGTGGAAGGAATCCCTCATTATGCTCATTCTTTGTGATTATCGAAGGAAGGTGTGTGCTCATTGTAGGAAGCCCTAGTTAGGAGCATGTAGTCAGTAACGGAAAGCCCGGGTATGAATTTTTCTTTCATTTCTTTCATTTTCCATTTTTTTATCATTTTACCAATACATTATGAGAATTCATAATACACTATAATCTTCAGTTGTGGGCCTCTCAAATTTTCCTCCACGCCTTCATTTCTCCTGTAAATTCCTGTTAATATATATGCACATGAATTTGGGCATGACCCAATTGTGCACTGGCATAGTTTTTTTGCACGGTTACACTTTTATTTTGGGTTCTCACAACACAATTCCCAGCTGGCTCCTAAGTCACAAGATTCGTCGAGTTTGAACCTCTAGGTTTGAAATTTTCCAATCTCAAGCTGGTTACATTATGAAGAGGAATTTTAAGGCGATTTCAATAAAAAAAATTATGTTGGTTTCTTAACTTAAAACCTAGTCCTTACACCCTATAGTCTATCTACCTTAGTCTGAATCCGAAATTGCATGCGAAATTTTCCTGCTCTGCTTGCTACTGGTTAGCAAAGAGAGAACTGATGAAATGTGAAGGCCCATAATGATTTTTTATGGATTTGTATTGCATGATTTATGTACCTTCTCCTTAATCCATAAGACATTTTTTTATTGTGATGGCATTGTCAATGCAGTGTTTCTATAGTATAGTCAATACCTTTTATTTGACCTAAAAATGGAGGTTTTTTCTTTTTTTGCATGATGTATGTTGTAGATAATACATCAGACATCTTTTGTTGGCACCATCCCTCCTTAAATGTTGAAATTCCTCCTTTCAGGCATATTGACAATGATATGGTTCCCATCCTTTGATTCCTTGAGATATCCACTTTATCTTAAGGGGCCAATTCTTTTTTTTTGTAAGAGCTTCTTCCAAAAGAGTTTTATGTTTATTTTTATGAAATTATAGACATTCCAAGCAAGATACTTTTCCCCTCACATCCATATTCCAAAATCCCCCCATCATATGAGTTTCTAAAGATATATATACTCCATAAAATAGACTAAATACTCCTTGACAATGAACTTCCCCTTTACCTTATTTCTTCCATAAAATTATGTCGGGCCTGGGTTGGCAACTATTTTGAATTTTTCTTTGTGTATGAAAGGAGAAGATCATGGAATTTCCTCTATCTTTTAGAGGGTCATTTCTCCACTTTTTTCCACTTGACATAGACCTCATTGGGATGGGGAAGAGTCCAAGCAATATGCTACCATAGTCAATCCCAGATACTGCATTATCTATTTAATTTCTTTCAGTTTATTTAAATCATAGAGGATTATGCCCATTCCATTTGGCCTCCTGAAATATATTTATTCTTCCATTTATGATTGTCCCATTTATATGCTTTAAAATGATTTATTGGCTCCTCACAATACTGACCAAATATTTAACCATATGATGCAGTTTTACCAAGACCCTTTTTCATATGTTTCCCTGGATCAAGTTGTTGTATCAAAATCTATCACATACATGTGCATTGAAACCATTGATGTCTATTGTTTAGGTTTTATAATTTCAATAAAATTTCCTAAAAAATAGGATATCACTACCTCAATGTCCTTTTTTTTCATATATGTTCTTGCCCATATGACCATACTTTTCTGAGCCATTTTCTTGTACAATCTATAATCAATTATTCCATCTTACCAAAATCTAGATACATGGTAATAAGGAAGTTATCGATGACATCTATGACTGGATAGGACACCAAATTATCACTAGCTAAAGCTACATCGTCCATTGTTGTGTGTGTTGGTTTCTATCATCCAATCTAAGCTAACGATGAACTTTCCCATGTATTATCCCTAGAACCCCAACATGGATCCCATCTTAATAATCGTCGATCTGAACTAAATGGAGTATCTTGATTATGGCACATAGTTAAATAAAATGTTGATTCCCATAGTTAAATAAAATGTTGATTCCCATACCTAGTAGAGAGGATGTGTAGTTGTGATGGATCCACATCGAGTTTTGGATACTCTAGAAGGATTGTCCTACTCGAGATTGATTGAACACTACTAGTGTATTGTTTTGACAGAGATTTGTATCTTTTTTTGGCTTGTGTAGTAGGCGTATTATTTTATGCGGTCAGTATTAATTGAGGTAAATGGGTTGGTGTTTGGAATTATCGTCCTATGGTTCCCGAGGTTAAGTCTTGAGCTGCGTGCCATTGGCAAGGATTCCAAGCAAGATCGCTTCCAGATATTCTGTGGAAATAATTTTGAGTAACTTATTTCCAAGTTAGCCAATATCTGAATTATGTTTTCATCCAATGAAAGATAACTATCATTGCAAAGTGCAGAAGACACCTTCGGAGTGTTCTTAAAATCCCACAGCCAGAATGTGCACGTTTTTAACATACCTTAACATTCTAATTGAGAAATGAATACACTTTATAAACAATGAAAAAGGATGACTCGTTCTAAACAAATGAATACACCATAATAAGGACCAACTCAATATTTTCATTTCACCACATGCCCAAGTCAAATAATATTAAAACCAATAATCACTGTATGGTCCATTAATGAAGAACATTAATTTGAAATGATTTTTATGGGTGCGAGGTTTTTCATGGAAAAACAAAAGAAGTTTGCAGAAGAAGGAAGATTGGAGAAGAAGACAGTGAAGAGGAATTTTAGTTGTGAAGGAAGGAGGAAGTCTGTAGAAGAGGTAGAGAAGAAAGAACAAAGGAAGAGAGCAGACAAGGAGATAAAAAAATATGGGTTTAAATTTTGTTAAGGAATGTAAACCCTACCTGAGACTAAGACCATGAGTGTAGTTGTAAATTTCTCTTTTTCTCTGTAAATTTGATAACTTCGAGTTTTCCCAAGGCCTTTGAATGCAAATTACAAATTCTGAGTTTTAATAGAAAGAAGAGAAGTTTTAATGGATTCCTATGTTTAAATTTTAAACCAATGGTGGTTGTGTTCAATTTAAGTTGTGCACTCTGATATTTGCATCCATGTGGTTTTTAGTTGTCTTAATGTTGCATGGATGTAGCAATGGATCCAGAATATAATTACAATAGAATATTTTAATGATGCATATCGGTGCAAAGAGTAACTACAATAAAATATAATGTGGAAGGATCGATCGACACTACTTAAATGGTTTTATCGGCCAACACTACACAAAGGATAGATTGTAAGCACATATATGCAGTTGTAGAGTGTATGTGTTCTCCTTTAGGAGACTCTGACAAAAGGTTCGGTCAATACTGCCATAGTAATATGTTTGAACTTTCATTGAATATAAAATATTGTATAGAAAATGAAAAATATCTAGTCTTGAGGTAGCGAAGGGAGAACATTTCTCAAACATTCCACACAAAACGAGTTAAAAGACGCATCTTTTTGAACATTTCACCTTGATTAACAAACAAATTGTTTTCGAAAGGTCGGAAGATCCTTCCTTCACTATAGATGTTACGTAACGTTGTATGAAAATGTGATAAAAAGTGGAATGATGGGTATTCTGATAGTTTATGCACAACATAATGTAGTGCACTACTCTTGCGGGTAGACAGAATGGAGGAAGCTTGGCTCGAATCATAATAAACAATGGGGACTAGGCATCAAAGAATAGTTTGAAGGGGTAAACAGAAATTTCTCCGATGATGGAGGCAACATCTATAGAAAACAGGTTGAAGGGTCAACCAACCATTTTTCTTTCTTTCTATACATTAGTGGCCTAAACAATATTAATTCTTACTCCTAATATCTTGGGAAGGGTTTTTATGAAGAAGGGTCAGATGACACTACCTCCAATATAAATCCATTCAATGTGTGTTATGACAATGGTTCCAGAACATAATTCCTGTAGAATATTTTAACGAAATAAAATGGTATAAATAGTAATTATGATAGACGATAAGGTGGACGGATCAACGAACACTACCTAAATGATTTTTATGAGACTAATACCTATATAATGTAAGCACATGTATGCAATTATCGAGTGTATACATTCTCATTTAGGTGATTCTGACATGAGGGCCGGTTGATTCTACCACTGTAATACTTTCAAATTATCATTGAAGATTAAATATCGATGTATAAAAATGAAAAATAATCAATATTGAGGTATGAACGTATAAAAAATTTCGCAAGCATTCCATTGAAAAAATGAGTAAAAAAAATCATCATTTTAAACATTTTATCTTGATCAACAAACGTAAAAATTTTGAAGGGTCAAATGATCATTTTTCACTATATCTATAATGTAATGGAGCATAATATTATGCTCAACAATATTGAATGATGGGTAGTTTGATAGTTTATGCACAACATAATGCACTACACTGCTCACACGAGTAGATAGAACAGACGAATCGGCGAGTAGATAGAACAGACGAATCTAGGGCCGACTCATTCATAACAATGGTGACAAGGTATCAAAGAATAGATTAAAGGGGATGTCAGACATTTATCCGATGATAGATGAATCATTGAGAGAACACAGGCTGAAGGGTGGGTCGATCCTTGTGCTTTCTTCCAGTACATTCATGTCTTATACAATATTTGTTTTAGTCGTACTCTCTTGGAAAGGGTATTTACCAGGTAGTGTTGTACGACACTACATCCAATATAAACAAACCTTTGATATGTGTCACAATAATGGTTCCACAACATAATTCCCATCGAATAATATAACAATGCATAATGATGCAAAGATTAATTATTAATTATGATATAAGAGAAGGTGGAAGGATCGTCTGAAACTATTTAAATGTTTTTTATCGGTATCCATCATTATATACTATAAGCACACGTATGCAATTATTGAGAGTATGTGCTCCTCATTTGGTAAATTTCACAGAAGGGTCGGCCAATATTACCGTTGTATTTCTTCTGAAATATCATCGATGAAAAATTATCGATATACATAATGAAAACGGTCTAATCCTTCGGTAGAGATGATGGTGTAGAACTTTAGGATTCAAAACCAACTAGAACACTACAGGGTTGCAAATTTATCATAATGCACATTAGAATTCAAACACATTTGCCATTAAGTTTTTTTTTCTTCTTTGTACTAAAACCTATAAATTATAAATTACATTTAGAAGCTTTTGGGGATCCATAATTATCAAAATTACATATAAATTATAAATTTCATAACTACTCTCGTGAGCTTAGTTTCACGCAGGATTTTACATTCCTTCCCAAGATTCAAAATCCAAAATTTTATCTCCCTCATTGCTCTTTGTTCTCGTTCTATTCTTCCCTTCTCATTCATATGACATATGTGCCTTTTTTCGTTTTCAGTTCATTTAATCCGCACCAAGAAAATCAGTTTCAAATTAATATTATGCATTAATGAACCATACAATGGATCATTCTCCTTTTAATATTATTGACTCAGGCCTTTGGTGAGATCAAAATGTTGAGTGGGAAACACCCAAGGAATTCCACGCACCTCATTTTCATTTATGAACCAAACCAACAATTTAATCCATTTTGGATTTGCATTATAGACCAAAATTATCAACATTTAAGAATTTATGAAATTTTCCAGATTTAATACGGATCATCAGCGCGTAGTAGGGATGGTGTAATCTTGACCGTGGGAGTAATTATGTTTTGTGTGCATCTCCACAAGCCAACCTCTTCTCTTATGGTTGTGATCAGTATGAGGAAATCATATTGGTCAGTGGCGGACCTCACCTCTTGCGGGAATCACCACAAATGGTTTCAAGAATCGATATTGAGTCCCTTTGTCGGTCTATCATTGACCCAAAACGGATTCTCCTACATCAGATGACTGAACCTTTCGCAAGAATTCCACACAAAATAGATCGATGCATATTATGATAGTTTGTGCACACCATAATGCACTACATTGCTCGCCTCGGTAGACAGAACGAGGTAAGCTAGGGACGATTCATTCAACATAATAGCGACACCGCATCGAATAATAGATTCAAGGGTCCATCGGACATTCCTCCATTGATGGATGAACCGTCGAGAGAAAACGCATTGAAGGATCAAACGATCCATTTTCTTGGTTCCTGTACATTGGTAGACTAAACAATATTTTTTCTTAGTCGTAATCTCTTCGAAAGGGTGTCTATCAGGAAGGGACTAGCGACACTACATCCAACATAAAAATAAGCTCATTGTGTGTTACGACAATGGATTCATAACATAGTTCCCATATAATATTTTAACAAAGTATAATTGTGGAAAGATTAATTATGATCGATGAGAAGATATAAGTATCGACTAAGGCCCATGCTTGCATACTGTAAGCAAATATATGAAGATATCGAGTGTATACAATCTCCATTAGGTGAATTTGACAGAAGGGTCGACTTATACTACTGCTGTAATACTTTCGAACTATCGTTGCAGATAAAATAATGATATCAAAAATTAAAAATGTCTAATATTATCGTTGGAACGACTGGACTTTTCATAAGCATCCCACACAAAATGAGTAAACTGACTTGTCATTTTAAACATTTTATCTTGATCAACCAACATTATGTTTTCGAAGGGTCGGTCGATCCTTCCTTCACTATGTATGTAGTCTAACGGATTTTGATATCGTGTTCAATAAAAATGTAATGATTGATATTCTGATAGTTTATTTACAACATAGTTCACATAGGGTATTTAACAAGCAATTATACATCATAGATTCACTTTTATGTTTGTGATTGTAGAAGTGTCGGGTGACACTCTAAATGCACTTGTGTTGATTCCTTTTTATATCATATGCCCATTTCCACAAATTCATGGTGTATTCCTTCTTTTGCAGTCGAAACTAATAGAAGGGTAGGATTATACATTTTTTGCAATACATAATAGTTATCTCTCATTTGTTTCTCCCCTTCCTTCATCTGCTTGATTAATGTCACCTTGTTCATCCTCCTCATTAACATCATCATATAAACTTGACAATTCATCATCGTGTGGTATGCTATAGTATGGATCCCTCTCGTTTCTCATGAAATTCCTCATTCTTCACTAAGCCCCCATCTTATAACTGTTGAATTTGTCTTGGTTGACTTTATCTTTTCTTGGCTCTTAACGAGCAATGAATTTCAACTTCTCTCACAGGTGCTACAACACCCAAAAGACTATAATATATATAGTAGGGATTTCTAGTTTTTTAGGCTAGGGTGTTGCAAAGGCCTAGGTCAATATCTCAAAGGGATCAAGAAATTCCCTTAATATAGAATACACCTCTTCGTAGGTGTCCATGTTGGAAAACCTTTATATCAATGATTTAGACTCATGATCCTAAGGATTATAGTGCTTGTTCCCCTTTTTATCTCCCAATAAGAGATGAAGATGATACAAGTCCATTGTTGGTATTGTGGGAGGCTACATTGCTGGAGGATCTCAATGGAATATTTAGTGAATATTTTGTCATTTATAACCCATCACTATGGGGAAGGTCATCCTTCCCTTCTTCTTGGACCCGAGGAAACATACTCCATCAATCTCTACTATATGCATGCCATATATTCTAAAAAAAACTATTATAGGAGTAAGCAGCTTGGATAACCTATAGGGGATAATTGTGTTCCAAATTATCTAATTATAGTAAAGTTAGGTCACAAAGACTAGTCATATTTCCTATGAGTGTCTCTTATTTATAGGCAAGACATGATTTCAATGATCATTCTATTGAAAAAAAATTGAGCAAATACAACATCTTCCTCGATAGAGAAGTTATATGTTCAATATTGGACAGATGTAAGGCTATCTTCTGTAGTTAGGCCATTCTCATCATTAAATGTGGGTAAGATTTGTAAATAACCATCATGTGATTCTCCAAGTTGATCTGTTGGGGGTAACATCATGGGTTTGAACCTAGAAGATAACCATGGATTTTGAGTGTTTACTATAGAAATTTGGGGATTTGGCCCTTGGGATTGAGGTTGGCTAGAGCATCATGAAACAAGATGATAATGGGTTTGGTGTGTAAAACCTTGTAGAGTTGGTACGACTAAACTTAAGAGGATGAGGAGAGACTTGTTATGATGGCATGGGGTCAAGATATCTCTTGTCCTAATCGATACTTATATGAGTATGGGATATGGAGTCTAGTCATAGGAATCCAGTATTTGGAATTTATCTAACAATTATAACCTAGGAAGAGATGTAGCTCTTTCCAATTGGAAGGGTGATGAAGAAGGGGTTCCAAAGAATTGGAAAAAAATTGAGTTAAGAAATCATCTTCCTCGATGGAGAAGTTATTTTTTCATTCATGGACTCGGTGTAAGGTGGCATTCTACAAACACTTAAGGGGAGTAAAATGTGCAGAAACTGGTTTTGGCCATCTTTGGCTCAATATCTACGTGGTTATTTCTCTCCACAACTTTTTATTTTTATTTTTTATCTTCCCTAGTCTGCTGGAATGTCACTTGAAATTTTATTTCCTTCAACCTCCCTACTATATTTATTTTTATCTTTGGGGAGCTATGAAAACTTCTCCTTTTCTATGATGGTTTCTATAATTACAATATCCACTTTTAATGTATGTTGTCTTGTGACATATTTCTCTTTGTTGGTCTGATATGTTGATATTTCAAGTTGGAATCCAGAGAGATATTCTTGTTTATTCTCTTGAACAATTAGATTAAAGGTGGAATTCAAAAGGGCTCACCTTCCTTGATAAGACGTTTTTTGCACAATGTGAGATGGGGGAGTGAAGGTGGATTGCAAATATTCCTTCTTTACATTAAAATCCCTAAGATACACCCCTAATACTAGGAACTTTAGAATTTCTATTATTTTAATAGGATCATTAATGGATTGGAATTCCTTCCCTAGCCCTCCTCCCCTAAAAGTCCCATAGCCTGCATGATAGTCATGAATTTTGGGTAAGTTGGTATTTCTTAAGGTTGGAATGTAGTGGGTTTTCAAGAATAATACATGTTCATTGCTCTGCATTTTCCAAAAATATCCTTAAATGGGATCATTTCTCCCATTGCTTCCTTTTTTTTTCATCTCTGTCATCCTCATACTCCTCTTCATAATCAACATGAACATCATTGTATAACCTTGAGAATTAATCCCCTTCATGTATGATCTAGTATGGATCCCTCTCATATATCAAGAAGTTTCTCATTCTAAACAAAGCTCCCATATTATTCCAACTAAATTTGTCTTTGTGGACTTCATCTCTTCTTTGCTTTGAAGGAGCAATGAATTCTAGTTCTTCTTTAGGCACTACAACACCCACAAGTCTATAAAATGCATAGTATGTAGGTATTTTTGTTTTTTAGGATGGGGTGCTAGAAGGAATTTGAAGGCCTCGGTCAATATCCCAAAGGGCTCAAGATATTCTCTCAATATAGAATCCACATCTTCATAGGTGTCCTATTTTTCCAACCTTTCTATCATTGGTTTAGATTCATGATCCTAGGTATTAAAGTGCTTCCTCCCCTTCTCATATCACAATAAGATATGAAGATCATATGTCCATGGCTAGTGTTGGCGAAGGTATATTACTGAAGGACATCAACGACATATTTAGTTTTGTTTCTTTCATTTATATCATAGACGTCCATCACTATGGGTAAGGTCATCATTTTCTTCTTCCTAGATTTGTGGAGATGGACTTCATAAAGCTTTACTAGCTGCCTGACATATTCTAAAATGAATATTCTTGGAGTAAGAAACTTGGAAATATTGTAGGGGTCGACTATGTTCCATATAATTTTATTACATTGAAGTCAAGTTTCAAAAACCAAACACCTTTTGTGTCAGTGTCTCTTAGTTGTTGGTAGGACCTAATTTTAGTGGGAATTCTATCGATCTCACCCCTTAGTATTATAGAGAACACAACATGCTTGAATTTATTAATAAATTTTAAATAGGATGGTTTTGATTCCCCTTTCTTAACCCAATGTAAACAATCTATGCATATTCTTGGATAATTATCCAATGTCTATTGCAGGTTCAAGTATGAGAAGTAGGCACTCCCCTAGTAAATAAACATATGCATCAGGTATGAAGGAAACATGAACACACCATCTTCTTGGAGTTACAAAATTTGATGCCCCATACCCATTTCCAATGCTTATAAATGTCTAAATAAGGGGATGGGAGGTGCATAGCACACATCTATTATCGCCACAATTCCTTCACCAACAATTTCATGATCATCTTTTCCGAAGATCAATGTGAACATCGAAATGCACTCTTGGGCCCACCCAATATTTTTTTTTCCAAGTATTTGGAGGGATCTTATTTATACCCTAGTTGTAGGAAAACCTCTGAAAAATGGCTCCCTTGGTTCAAAACTCTAAATATTTGTGTTTCAGTTTTTTGCGATAAGACCACAGTGTCCAAGGAGGTGCTTAATATCTTGGATACCATTTGGGAATTTATCACAAATATCTATGTTTTTCCATCTATGAACCTGACAATCAAGGTGGAGGGGCTGAATGTTTTTGGGTAAAATTAAACAAACTTAGGGAAAAGGTAAGATTTAGGGACTGTGTTGTGTCAACCCAGAAACCCACTAATAATGACCCATGACCCCCTAAGTAAAGTTCCCATAGTTTCCCCCACCAAATGGTGGGGAGAAGCAGTGGTCATAAGTGGGGTGTCTACGTGAGTTAAATAATTTATGAATGGGTCCATCTTGGAGGACAAGACATCATTGGTATCATAACAAGTTCTTTTAGAGAGGAAAGAATAACCTCTTGAGAAGGTATTGGTAGCCTTGGACATTTAGAACAAATTGCATTTTAGCAGGATGTTAAAAAGGGAATTGTGTATAGTAGAGAAAAGAATGATAGGAACAGAGGTTTCAGTTCATATATTTAACTATAATCTTAGAAGAGTATGACCATAAAAAACACTTTCTTGATAACCAAATTGAGGTTTCTAGAATTTGCAAGCTAGTGACAAGGTGGCAGCATTGCATGGTTAAAATGGAGCCTATAAGTCACTTCAAAATTGTCAAGGATATTCTTATTTAAGTGCAGCAACACAATTAAACAATGAAGAGCACAAAACAATCTATTTGGAGCTCTTAAGAGGGGGAATCCTTGTGTGTGTTTGAATTGAACTATCATTACTTGATCATCCAATTCTAAAGCATCATTGCATCAATTTTTTTAATGAGTTGTAATACATGTGGTGATTCCCATTGGTTTCCTTATACTTAGTTAGTAAGGTCCTACCTATGAGATCAAGGCAATGTTGGATATTATATTCTGAACCTAATCTAGGATACTTAGCGACTTCATTAAATTATTTATTGAGCAACAAAATCTTATAAGTGATTATGACCAATAGATATTTAGTCGAACAATATCACAACTATTCATACTATTTTTATTTCCTTGAGATGTCGTTGAGACCTCCAATCACAAAGTCATTTGGGCCATTAATTAGGAGGGCCCATCTAGATCTCGACTATTCATGATGAGGCCAGCCCTTTGGACCCTAATAAAATTTCCCATGCAAGAGTCTGGTGCATTTACATTGAGGCCTCATTTTTGGAACCTTGATAATACCACCTAGTGTGAAGTAGTTTGGACCATTGATCTTGGAGACCTAACTAAATATTAATAGTAAGCGTAGTCACTTCTTTTTTAGGGCCCCGTCAATAGGTTCTAGTGTAATTGCGAACCATAGATCTTGTATTATTAAGTAAACTTGGGGCATTCACACTACATTTCCATTTGCAAGATCCTGAAAAAATATCCTTGCTCAAAGGCTTGTGAAAATTTGATCATGAGGGCTTGATTAGATCTAAACCATTGGTGCTAGATCCCCTCATAAAAGACCTCAATGAGATTTCCGCACATGATCATATTTAGGTCATTAATTTTCATTGGGTAGGGATGATACCCACCATTAATCTATTATTTGTATCCTTTGATGATTATCTAATGGATTTGTTCCTAACAAGAAAACACATGGCTGAGAACATGAATGAATTAAATTGAATCTACACCAAGTGCTTAGTAGTTGTTATTCAAAGTTACAACAAAGGCATTCTTAGATGGTTGCAGAAAACATTTCTTTGAGTAGCATTGTGGATGACATATACACCATGATTTATACTGTTTTTATAGAACTTTCATCGATTTCTACATGAGTTAAACCAACAAAATTATAGGTTGCAGTCCAACCATTGTATGAGCAGAACACAAAAGTTTGAGAGAGATTGAAGACAATTCCCACTTTAGAGGAGGTTGAATTAAAAAAATAGTTAATGGTTGTAGATTAGATGTTGTAGTATATGAAGGTTGGGTTGAAAGGGCTTTCAAGACTTGTCAATTATAGTTTTCAACTATAGAAACATCTCCAACATGTTTCCAAGAATATTGGATTTAGGGGAAGGAGGTGAAAATTGTAGAAAAGTAGAAATCACTTTAGAAGTTGCTAGTCACTACACATAAAGATGCCACAATTGAGGTATCTACTTTAATTAAGCAGATTGTTTTAGTGTTCTTGGAGCAACAACAATTGACAAGATAATTAGCACATTTTCAAGAAAATGCAAAGATGAAATATTTAGTTTTTACAAACATTTAGGTGAATATATTGAGGCCATCCAACTTTGTGACTAATCTAAACCAATAAAAGGTACAACAACCTGGGCGGTTTCAATAAATTTCAACAGGAGTTAGACACACTTTTGACATCATATAGTAATCTAGATAAAGAGTTCATTGAGTTTATAAATTAGCTACAGTAGAATCTTCCTTTCATGGTTTATATTTTTCAAATATAGGATACATTGTCTTAAGGACAAGGTAATCATAGTGTTGTGGCATTTTGACACTCTATTTTGCAATTTTTTGGAGTGCACTTCACCTTTAGGTTGTGTGTATGATAATTAGCCCATGAACAATGTTTTGCATTGCATGCCCACTTTTGACCTGTGAACAATAATTCTAACTAATACTAGAGTTGGTGATTTGGCATATCTTTAATATGGAAGGCTATCTAATAGATATTTATATATGTAATTGATTTGTCATTGTCTAAATATGTATTTAAGGAAATCTAGTGCAGAAAGAAGGTTTGAATAGTAGTTCTATTGATATCTAATTGGATGGTTATGTAATATAAATAAATAAGAAATTAAGGTTAAGGTCCCTAGGAATTGTATGACCTAATTTCATGGAATGAATGAGATTCAAGATTGTATGTTCATTCCCCCCATTTCTAAATTTCTATGTATAATGATTTGATTGTGCAATATAAGGATGTTTAATGTTATGAATGCAATATTGTTCTTTCATTTGGATCAATTATATTTCTGTAATTCTCATCAATTTATCAAGTGACACCTTAATTTATGGATATTGAATATGGGGACATTTATGGGGTCCTTATTAAGAGTGTTGAATATATATCAAATCTTTTCCAAGGGTCCTTGAATGCTTATGATTGTAACCCCTCAAAAGATGAACCAATGTCTTGTTCACTTCTTCTATCATCCCATCTATATGTGGATGAAAAGTCGTGGATCTCTTCAATTTGAAATCCATCTTCTCCCAAAGTGTAGTCCAAAAGGAATTGACAAAATTGGTATCATTATCTAAGATGATGCTCTTGGTATCCCAAAGTGCACCAAAACAATTTCAAAGAACATGTTTTTTTTTCTTTTTTGTATTTTTCCTTGGTGGTGTTTTTACATGGAATAAAAATGCACATCTTACTAAACTTGTCATCTACCACAAATAGATAATCACAACCCTTCCTAGTTCTTGGAAAACCACCTTCAAAATCCATGGAGATTATATCCCATGATCTAGTGGTTACAAGCAATGGATGGTATAAAACTTACTTCCTTTTGCTAGACTTGTAGGTACAACAATTTATGCATCCTCTAATAAACCAAGCTATATCTTCTTACATTTTAGGACAATACACATACCCGTGTAAGATAGAAAATATCTTCCTAACACCCAAACACCCTGCAACTTTCAAGGTGTCACCTTTATGATAAGCTGAAAGAACAAAATGCTTCTCTAAATTGTAGAGCTACCCATCCTAGAGATGAGAGTTAGCCTTACTATCACATTATCTTACACAAACTTGGACTTGTAATTATCTATTGAAATACTCTTTAAAGTCTTCATCTTTTGTGTATGCATCATGCGTGAAAGGATCCATGTGCATAAGAATTCCCAAAATTGTGATTGGATATGGGTGGCCTTCAAATCATGTGTACCAACTTATTGGTGCTTCCCATTTTATATTTGACAATTAGATGAAATTTCAATAAAAACCCATCCACTTGTAGTTTTTGTTTGTTGAAGCTTAGTCTACGACTACAAATACTACAGTGCTTGGTGATTAGTGTAGATAATAGTCTCCTTTTCCTTAAGATATTGCTTTCATTTCTTAATAGATTGAACTAGACCAAAGAGTTCCTTGCCATATGTAGGGAGGAAATTAAGGACTCCACTAGGAAACATTTTAGGATGATAGCATACCAACTTACCTCTTTCCATCAATACCACTCCCATGGCATATCGACTTGCGTCCATCTCCAATTTAAAAGGATTCTACAAATTGGGAAATGCAAGAATTGGTGCTTGACTATTTAATATTTTCAAAATCTTTATGTTGATTATTCCCCATAGAAAAATCTTATTGTTGGTTGTTATGGTATGGAATGTTACAGACATAACTAAAATGATTTCTATAAACTTATGCAGGTGCTATGCTCCCCCACAATTCTCTTAACTTCTGTGACATCATTAGGATTGTTTTACTTGAGGATTTCCTCCATATTCATATGACCTATATTGAGGATTGCCTCCAATTTTTTCTTTACTTCACCTACTTCTAGGATGGATTGTTTATATAACACAATGTTTGGAAATGGGGAGTCGAGCAATAATTGTATCTCATGTTCGAATTTCCTCTTAGGTGGTAACCATTTAGCCTCATAGAACACTTATATGTATGCTTGCAATACTTTAACTTATGTTTCTTCTTTTTAGTACATCTCCCTAGAGATACCTTTACTTTTCCCAATTCATATTCTTAATGATATTGTCTTAAGTATAGAAATGCAAACTTCTTACTTAATGTGATAAATTTCTTGGCTTGGTTAGCACTTAAAAAAAAATATCGTGGATTAAGTACTAGTTTTCTCTACTCACAGAGATTGCATCCCTCATGTACATGTAGGAGCTTCCAAACACTAAACTAGACACATCAAGTTGTACTATGTCTACCTCCACTTCGTCAATATAGTTTGTACTTATAGAAAATTTGACCTTACACTACTTAGTGACTCTTAAATTCGAATCCTTATTTACCCACCCCAATGGATATGGGTGGGGATGTTCATGAACCTCTAAACCAAACTTTCTAACCAAATATTTTGCTGAGGTTTCCTTGTGAACTAGAATCAAATAGAGAATCCACCTTTGTCTTCTTGACCTAAATTTTAATATGAAAGAGTTTAGTGATTTCCTTATCTTCCTTTGGATGAAAGCTACTCAGAATAACATCTTTTTATATTGTAGTGTAGACAATACTTTTATGCACATCTAAGGCACTCTCTAATTGGTTGCCTAAATCCATAGTGCACATGTTTTTCTTCTTGGCATCTTATTGCATTTCATTTAGTTTGACCATAAATATTACAATGGTTACAATGGTTGTTTACATCCTTGTATTGATGTGTATTGGTTGTTGTCTTCTTTTCATTTCCTTTCCATTTATCCTTTCCATCCTTGGAATCATCTTGGTGGTATTTCTACTTGGAACTATTTGGTTATCATTTAATCTTGTCCACATTTGTAGATATTGTGCTTGCAAACATGCCTCATCAAATGTCCTAGGTTTAAAGAACATAACTTGCACTGCTAAATGACTGCAAACCTTGCAGAATGATGCATGACCAAGTTATAGAGGTCACCAACACAACTACAAAACTAGATCAATGTTATCAAATTAAAACAACGACATAACTCATGCACTTGAACGTTTATGCAAATGCAGATGCTATAGAAATAATTACGAATAGAATTAAATGTAAAGAATTAAGCAGAAGGAAAGAGAGATAATTGAACTCTTTATTTAATAGTATGGCAATGTTAGTCGATGGATTACAATATAAAGGTTTATGTCTCTCCAAGACTCATACAATCTCAGAATGGAAAAAAAACAACCTGCAATTCTTGGTATCAAACTCCAAGCCCTAATTCAACACTAACGTTGCTCCTCTTTTGTTGTAGCACATTGGAGTTGAACACCTCTTCAAGCATATACATTCAATTTGTAACTTCTCTACAATGTCTTCAGTCTACATGGGAGCCAACATTGCTTGTGCAATGATTTTTATTCGTAGTGAGCAATCAGTTACTCTTAAATGATTTCCAATATTTTTCTATCTCAGGTAATTATCTTTCACCTCCCATATTAGCATGTGGATCCTTGGCCGATATAACTACATGGGCTTTACCTTCCATGCAACATTCACTCCTATTGCAACCAAAGGATACTAAAGCTTCATATTTCCTCTGTACGCTAGAAATGTCAACTTCCTTATGCCCCCCCTACTAAGAAAATTAAATGAAGAATGAAGATTGAAAAGAAATATGTGATGCCAATAATGTAAGCCCAATGATGCTCCTACATCAGACACCATTAGTAAGGAAACATGAGCATCTAGCTCATGTGGATTCAACCATGGAACCTTCAAGTTATGTACGACATTAAATCTAACCCAACTCTTCTTCAATGATCCATGATGCATCCTCGAAGTTCATATTATTCCATTTGACTCAATAATCCAAATAATATTGGCCTTGGGTCCTTATGTTAACCCTCATTTCCAATATTTGTTCAGTCCACTTAACTAGCAACTATATTTCCCATTCTTCCATAGTTCGTATTTCACCATCCTATTCTCTTTCATGGAACTCATATTTGTCAAAAAATTAAATACTAGAGAAATATCAAAAGCCTCCATCAAATCTATATTTTTGGCATAATAAAAAAATCTTCCTCAAAATCTAACATGGACCAATTTACTTGTAGTTGAGCTTTCTATATGTCCCTTTGAGATATATCCTTCCTCAAGTTTTCCATCATTATATTGCCTTATGCAAAAAGCCTTCAATATCCTACTCAAATATGCCTTTTACTTATATTTATCATAATAAAGGTGTAACTTATTTTTAACCTATTCATGGATTTATCGCATTTTCTCTCCAAAAATATTTGCATTAGTGCTCCTTTTAACCCCAAATTACAATAACTCAACCAAGTCTACAACACCCTTTGGATACATATCATACACTACCTGAAATTGAATTCTTCTAATGGATCTATTCACTAAATTATTGTAGTTGAATTTTTCATGAACTATAGTCAAATCCCATTGCCCTAGTTTGTCTCCAATTAAGCTTCTCAACAAGTTTCCTAGAATTCGGTTAACCACGTCAAGTTTTTGACCATATGTATATGGATGATATACTGAGTTGTATTGTAACTTGGAACCATATTATTCCAAAGAGTGCTACGAAAGTGTCAAAAGAATTGAGTATCTCTGTCTAAAGTTATTCTCATAGGCATTCCATGCAATCTCACAAACTCTTGGAAAAATAACACACCCACCTAAGTAGCATCATTGGTATTCTTGCATAGTATTAAATTCGCCATCTTAGAAAATATATCTACCACAACTAGCACTGCATCATAACCCCTCTGTCTTGGGTAATCCAAAAACAAAACACATGCTTGTGTCTTCCCATGGCTTCTCATGTATTAGTAAAGGAGTATGAAACCAAGTATTATGACTTCTCCCTTTCACCAATTAACAAATACTATAGCACTCAATAAACTTTTGTATGTTGACATTTTTCCTCTTCCCACAACTACATTTCTACTAAGCATGTCCATGCTTAAACATTCTTTGTTATAAAAAAAACCTCATAATTGTTCTCCTTCATTTTCCTTACAACAAAGGGGAGCTTCTTTTTAAGTGTTGGTGTCAACAATGTGTCAGAAATAAACCTTTTTTGACACACTGTTGAGATATCTAATGCAATTTTACCTTTAGCCTTTGATTCACTATCATACCCAAATATCACTTTACCATAATAATTGGCATTAATTATTGTGAACAATTTCTTCCAAGATGTCATATGTGTGTTCAACATTATAAATCAATGTATCAAGCCTCATTTTCTTCATTGTGCAACATTAAACTTGTCATAAAATAACTTCTTGTTTCTTGTTTCTTCAACAATAGTATCAAGACCTTTATTTGCAAAATCGTACATTTTATCGATGTAGTCTTTCTTAAAATGACCAAATCAAGTACAATAGTTACAATAAGCGATATCTTTTGGGAGACAAAACATAACAGACCAAGGTTTGTGATACAAAAATAAATCGCAAGTATGTTCATCACATCCTTTTTATAATCATGTTTGCAAAAAAATAGTATTCAATAACAATAAATCAATTTGGGCTCTTTGTCACTTGAGTTTGATGGTGTAAAAACTGGATATTGGTCATTAAGAGAATATACCAATGAAGTTTCCTAGATCTTGGATTGATGATGTACAAAATGGACAATGGACAATTAAAAGCATGTACCATTGAAGAGTATATGGTTCTCTCATAGTCATGGACAAAAAGATTCAATTTTTGGTATTAAAACTATAAAATGCTTAATAAACCTTAAGGATTCAGAATCGAATCATGCAAAAATGACACAGACAGAGGTAGTTAACATACCTTGAAAAACAATTCAAGTTATTATTGAGTTGTCCATAGAGTGGTTCGATTGAGTGCTTTAGACATAGATTATTTAAATTGTTTTACATAAAGTAAAATTCTATGTTTTTATGGGGACAAACAAACTTCATCATGGGTAAGTGGTCCGTGCACTTCAATCTTGGAGCAACATGATAAATCTTTATGAACCTAGGCTTGATGCCTCCACCTATTAGACATTATATCTATTTGTTTTGCAATGACTATGTTAGGTTGCAACAAACTCTATCAATAGTTATCCATATTTCTATACATGTCAAGATCCTTTTCAATTAATTATTTTTTCCCTTATCTTATGTCCATACACTCTGGAAAAAAAATTATCATTACTGTAGTTGCACCTTTATATCCAATGCCTAGAGAAAAATTGTAGGCAGTTATACTTCTTTCATATGCAATATTTGATATTATCATGCCTAGTTACTAGTGTTGTGTATGCACCATAAAAGGTGTAGTAGTATGTGTATGAAAAATTTGAAGCCATGCCTCGTACCAAACTAGCATCTATTATGAATGATAAGAAATATTGAATGCAATTACCTCTTACCAAATCTTTGGGTTGCAAGATAAGATAACTAAGAAATAATTGGAGGAATGACATTTTATAACATATTCTCTCTCGCCCCCTAGGAGTTGGCATGTTGGCCACTCTGTGTTCTGTTAAGGCGTAGAGGCTCTTATGCAGGCCGCAGGTTCGAACCTCGTAGTGCAAAAAGGCATCCGCCTATGTGTCGAGGTGTAAGGTAGTCTGCCCAAGGGTTATAGTGGTAGCAGCAGGAATCGACCCCATGTCACGCAAGTACGCAACCGACTAGTTGTTGATTCCATTTGTACAAAAAAAACATATTCTCTCTCACCCTAGTTCTGTTCTAGTGGACATTGGTTCAAATCAGTGGACCCACAAAGAATTGTTGCATTATGGCCCATTTGACCTATTCTAATTACAACAATCAATTATAGTCAATGATTCCTCACTACCCATGTCCTCTCAACCATGCTACAATATCCCACATTCCCTACTCACATTACACTATGTAGTGTCCACTTCATCGACATCCCATTTGAAAATTTCAAAGGACATTATTGATTTTTTATACAAAATCTTAATGTTGATTTAGTGTTGGACCATTATTACTACTTGAAAATTGCAAGAGACTTCGAGAACATAGAAAATTACAAGAGACTTCAAGGAATATTTTTGGAATTGCTTCTTCATAAATCACACATTCTTAGTGTTAGATTTTCATAAGATTATAACAGTTTATCTTAATTGCATTTATCAATAAGATCACTAGAAGATAGACAAAACACAAAACAATAGCACGAGTCTTTTTATCCTGGGAAACCCAATTGGGAGAAAACCCAGCAACATCCGTCTAGAGATGATAATTCTGAGAACAGTGTACAATGAAGAAGAAAGAGAAAATGTGGAAATGTTTTCCAAAGATAGAAACCATGAAAACAGTCTTCTTCTGCAGTACATGTGAACTTCTCTCTCTCCCAGAAAACTGTGAACTTCTCTTGTTTAGTTGTGTTGTTGCTGTTGTGTGGAATAATGAGGAGGGGTGCCTCCTATTTATACAGATTTTCCACTAATAATTTAACTGGGGCCTACTTGTCTTGGGGGAGAAATATAATTTATATTTTATAATTTATTTTATCTTTTCTTTTGCTTCCTTTTCTCCCCAAGGTTTGCATTGTTCTTATAACAATGGGTTTGTATGATTGATTACAATAAGTTCATCTCTCGTAGGAGGTACAATACAATAACAATAAGAATAGCTTTTGAAGTTGCACAAACTCCAACGCTCCCTCTCAACAAGGAAGGTGTTCTTTGGTCTTCATTAACATCACGATCATTTGGGTTTCAACTGTACATCTATACTGACTCTATCATCTCTAAACGTACTTAAGGTTGTCTTTATGAATTTTTTTTATCTGGATGTTTAAGAGAAAAACTTCTGCTACTTATATGTCTCTATTTCCTATGGAATACTTCCATGCATGGCTAGAGATCCTAGATGAGAAAATGTGTACGACCATCTACTACATGTTCGTCTCATCTATTGATGGAGTACTCCCATACCTGGATGAGAACCTGAACGAGTAAATGTGCACGACCATCTACTATATGTTTGTCTCATCTGTCGATGGGGTACTCCCATACCTAGCTGAGAACCTGAAGGAGTAGAAGTACCTATGCAATCACACGACTATCTGCTACATGTCTGACTCATCTATCGATGGGATTTCTCCCATACCTGGCTGAGCACCTGGACGAGCATAAGCACATGTGTGAACCCGACCATTTACTACCTGTCTGTCTCATCTGCCGATGGGATTTCTCCCACGCCTGCCTGAGAACCTCGACGAGTAGAGCTACCTGGCAACAAGTATAGTAAATGTTTCCCAGTCATCTCTCCCTCTCAAGGAGGGATGCGCTCTCTTCTACTCCAAGTCTTCTGCGAAAGTATTCAAACTTCACCCTGGGAAGAGGCTTGGTGAGAACATCTGCAGTCTGGTTGTCTATCAAAATATATTGTAGCTCAACCACACCTTTCTACACCATATCACGTATGAAGTGATACTGAATCTCTATGTGCTTCGACTTGTTGTGAAATACAGGATTCACTGACATCTCTTCATACAACTCTGGTTATCACATTGAATCATGGTTGGCTCTCAAATCTGGAAAAATAATCCTGCAAGAAGTTTACGAAGCCAAACTGCTTCTCGGGTTGATGAACTAGCAACCATATACTCGGTGTTTGCAGTTTGAGAGCTACTGAGTTCTTCTTCCTATTGTACTAGGAAATTACTGCAGAACTCAAACTGAAACAACATCCTGAAGTGCTCCTCCAATTTATAGTGCATCAGGACCAATATGAGTTTGTAAACCCTTGCAATCTCAAGTCACAATCTGAATCCTATCGTAGATCATATCCCATAGTGCCACATAAATATCTGAGCACATGTTTTACAACAATCCAGCGAATCTGCCTCAATTTGCACATGAACTGACTCAGGGCATTCGCATCAAAACAAATATTTGGTCTGGTGTTTGTCAGATAGATCAAGGACCCAATCAACTGACGATACATAATGGGATCGATCAAATTTGAATCTAAAGCAGAATCTCTCAACTTCCTTCCCATTGCCGAAGTAATAGCAATGATCGATCCAATGGAAGTATATTAAGCCACAAGGGCAAATGTTTCATCATAATTGAATCCATATTTCTGAGAGAACCCTCTGGCAACAAATATGGCCTTGTATTTTTTTTAATGCTCCCATCTGCTCCATGCGGAGCTTCATACTCCTCTGCATTCTACAAAATCTGTCATGCCCATCTAGGTCTTTTTCGGCTTACTGCCATATCTGTGGGAGCATCATCTTGCTCAACTAGATCAATGGGATTGATCGATTTATTCACTTCTCCATATTCCCTCTTAATGTTTGGAGGGAAGATGATCTCATCTTTTCATCGTCGTTGATCTCCATATATGATCCTTTTCCTTTTTGGATAGCCATTTTTTCTTCAAAGGTTACATCCCGACTAACTTCGATTTGCCTCGGTCCTGGGATGTATATTCTGCAAGCCTTTGAAAACTTGCAATATCCCACAAATGTTCCCTTCTTTCCTGAAGGTTCTAACCTGGACACTAGAAAGTAATTATCCATCCTGGTGACGACCAAGTTCATCAAGGATCCTTCAATTGTCATGTTCGAGTTATGGCAACAATGTCGTTAGGTTTCTATCATATGTAATAGATTAGAATCCATGTCTTTGAGAGGTATCTCCCTCTATCTCTCAAAATTCGGTTGCGTAAATCGTGTTGAAGCAACAGATAGACTAACATTTGTAGAAGCTTTCCGTTTCTGATCACCAAATCTTTGCATGATATCATTTTGGTTCTAGGAGTCATAATACATGCTTTTAGAGGCTTTAAGCTTATGTTCCATCCATATATCAATGGGAACGCTTGTCCTTGTAGATCATGCCATTTCCTATAAGTCAAATCCCGTCAGATGGTTAGTTAGCAATATTTCATAATCAATGTATATTAACAAAATAGTGTAGGCAACCTTTTAGTCAATGCTTCGACACAACACATGTAAGGTCGTTATACGGATGCTTATGATCTCGATTATAACATACCATTAAGAGTGTGTACTACTCCAGCATGTTATAAAGGAGTCATCATCCTAGATGGGTTGTGCAGCATGACAGACTATTTAACTACCTGAATTTAGAAATATAGATATGTGTAAAGCATATTCGAAAACAACTAGATCTAATCTACTACAGCATGTAAAATTAAATACTTATCTTTTGTAGTTTTGTGGGTAGGCTCCCATTGTCATAGTCCACTGATCTTCATATGCTTGCTTGACAATCATCACAGTCTGGATCTTCATATCATTTCTTAGAAGAAGAACTTCAAACGATCATCCTTCCTTGGCTCCTTGTGAGGAGGGTCTTCTTCTACATTAGTTGTTGAAGCTTCATGCTTCCTTTTGATTGAACTTCGACAACTACTAGCATAATCACCATATTTCTTGCACCTGTAGCACTATATCTGAGAAAAATCATTCTTCTCTTGTTTCTTCTGATTTGGGGGAGGACTTGATCTCTTATCTTGGTGCTTGTGATTGAAGGACTTACTTCTCCTTCCCTTGCCTTTCTTGGCATGAGATACAAACGCTTGATTTTGCTAAGGTTGAGTGCCATGAAGTCTTTGGGCGTGCTATGATTCTTGTTTATTCCTGAGTGTAGTTTCCCATAGCTTATCAAATTTGGGCAACTTGGTTCGACCACTTATAGTTTGGATAAAAGACTCCTAATATGGTGGGATACCAATTAAGTTGGTCATAATGAGATCTTTTTCTTCAATATTGTCTCCACTGGACTTTATCTTGTCCCGGAGTTCAGTGATCCTCATGAAATATGAGGTGATATTCTCGGACTTCGTCATCTTCATATTTGACAGTTTAATCCTCAATGCGAGAGTCACATTGATACTATTGTTTTCAAATGGCTTCTTTAAGGTTTTGAACATCTTCCTCGTTGTCGTCTTTTCTGATACCCGAGGAACCAAGTGGTCTCTAACTGAGTCCACCAAAATCCTTCTTGCTTTGGCATCATTCTTCCTCCAACGAGGTTTGTCTTCTTCGGCTTATGGTTCTGGGACCTTTTCATTTACTAACTGTAATAGGTCATTTTCTTTTGGTAGAAGAACCCTAGACTTCCAGGGGATGAAGTTGGAAGCCCCTTCCAACCGATCTTCACCCTTCATGGTGATCTTCTGTAGATCCAGATCTGAAACCCTAGCAGAGACTAGGTCAAAACTGAAGTTTGCAGTTTTGGAAAACTGAATCCACAAATAGATACGCCCTAGAGAGGTGAGTTGTGAAGTGCTAGAGTCTAGCCAAAATTGTGGAGGGAGTAGGTAAAAACCGAAACCCTAATTTTTGTTACAGCTGCAGAATTAGGTCAAAATTGAAAATTCTCATAATTGAATTTTGTTTTCACCAAAAAATGTGCCCTCCTTAGAGAAAAATTCCCAAGGCTCTTTTTCCACCAGAAGGTTGAGAGAAGACCTTGAACAATGAAACCCTAGTTTCGACAAGTTTCTGCCAGAGTTCCGACAATGGCTTCTTCTAGAATTGCTCTGATACCATATTAGATTTTCATAACATTATAATAGTATATCTTAATTGCATTTATCAATAAGATCACTAGAAGATAGACAAAGCACAAAACAATAACACGAGTATTTTTTTCCCGGGAAACCCAATTGGGAGAAAACCCAACTTTCGTCTAGAGATGATAATTCTGAGAACAATGTACTGAAGAAGAAAGAGAAAATATGGAAATGCTTTCCAAAGATAGAAACCCTGAAAACAGTCTTCTTTTGCATTATATGTGAACTTCTCTCTCTCATTGAAAACTGCGAACTTCTCTTGTGTAGTTGTGTTGCTGTTGTTGTGTGGAATAATGAGGAGGGGTGCCTCCTATTTATACAGATTTTCCACTAATAATTTAACTAGAGTTGACTTCTCTTGGGGGAGCAATATAATTATAATTTATTTTATCTTTTCTTTTGCTTGCTTTTCTCCCCAAGGTCTACATTGTTTTTCTAACAACGGGTTTATATGATTGATTACAATAAGTTCATCTCCCGTAGGAGGTACAATACAAGAACAATAAGAATAGCTTCTGAAGTTGCACAAACTCCAACACTTGGATGAGGGGTAAAGAGATCTATTGTGGATTTGGTCCACCTTGTTGATGCAAAAGGTTGAATCTAGCAACCATGGTTTGGAGTATATTAAAAATCATATAGAATTTCTTGATATTATGTATCATGCTACACAAATGCATCACTCTAAATAACGACAATTATGTTGAAAGAATGTGCAAAAGTTTATCATCACCAAAATAATGATGAATATTTCAAATATGTTGAGCTTCCAAACTTTGATATTGCTTCAAATGATTTGACCTAAGGTGAATCTATCATCGGGGCCCAACTATTAACTACAGGGCCCCGCTTCAACTATGAAGGGCCACTTGCTTGCACTCACTATAGGCTATGGAGATTGCTATATTATATAGATCATTGTAGACTGCAAGGTACATCCCTGATCTTGTGCTCGATCTTTTTCTATTCATTCCAATACGATGACTTGCATGCCACAATTGTAGCAAGGTCTGTATCTCTAAATCTTATTGAAAATTCTCCTCTAGCATCCCAATTCAATAATTAAGATTTAGTATATTTCTGGAGTGCAAACCTTGAAGATTCGCACCAAAAATACTCTATGGATACATTCCATATCTTTGAGATCCAAGTCCTAAATCTCATAAAAACTACTCAATATCTACATTTGTAATGCCCCCCCTCTAATTAAGCATACCAAACACCCGCTAACCTATTTAATTCACGTCGGTTCGAGTGGGTACTGCATAAGAGGGAATTGACTAATGGATTTGATACTTAGAGCACTACAGGACATTCCTTCAGCGTCAGGTCATCAGTCGGATGGAAGAAGCCTTATTTCTTTATGCTTGAAAGTCAACATTAAAATAGAATTACATGCATGCAAAAGTAAAGCGGAAACCCTAAAAGTGACATGCAAAACCCTAAAAGTTCATGAGACTATTTAAGAGGGTAATGAGACCAAAGAAGGTTACTGATGATTATTGTTGATTTTGGAACTCTTGAGTAGCAGCACAACGTGTGACCACAGCAGTTGGGGTTGAAGATGACACCTTCAGCTAATAGGGTCTCGGCAGTGGAATATCTGCCCTAGTCTCATTCAAGGTAAACCATCTAGGTTCACCATCTGCTCTTCAACTTATTCATCCAATTGCAGTTATCTAGTATCCATCAGAGATTGTTTGCAGGGACACATGTGCAGTCGTAAGGGGGTTTTTAACTGAAAAACCCCAAATCATTCACTAGGTTCTCAGATCTCCGTTTATCTTCAGAATATTGACACCATTTTCATCATTGGTATTATCCTCCAGTACCCAGTGATTATCAGATCATGTTTTGCTCATCCGAAGTAGTTCTCAGCAATTTGGGAATCAAGGGGGCGCAAGCAGCTAAACCTCCAGTTCAATACGCTAGCCTGCTTAGGGATCTCAGAACTTCTGCATGTGTCAAGAATCCTCTCCGACACGGGAAGACTACCACTCCTGCAAATTTTCATCTGCAACAGACACCTCTTTCACCGAAAATGTCACCCTTAGTTGATTGAGGGTTCATGCTATTGGGGTATCACCGAAGGCAGGGAGCACTAGTTCTTCGCCAGATCAGCGCTTGATGAATGCATACTCTTAGGAGCATTTCAACTGGCTTATCAGTGGTAAGTGTTACATTCTATCCTGCAAACCCTAACCCTAAAATCAGCTATAATATAGGGCAATTTTGCATGGCAGTTTTGCATGCCCAGCTATTCGGTAATTTTGCATAGAATCAGTAGAATATTGGTATTTGGGATATTACAGTGGTATCAAAGCATGTTCCTTGCCAGTTGTGGGCTTGGACATGATAAGTAGATGAATACAGAAGATAACACTTTTGTAACCTATAGGAAAAGAAGGAGTAGGTACACGGAGGACTTTGAAGATATCCAACTAGAAGATACCAACTCAGACATGTACCCAACAAGTATACACTTTAACAGGGGAAAAAGAACGCGAGAAGATGAGGACAAAATGGAGTTTCGCAACCTAGTAAACGCATTGCAAGACTTAGCCAAAGGGCAAAAAGACGTACTTAATGCAATCAACAGATTATCGACGAAACCAGAACCAGGTAATAACAGTACACCTCTCTCACCGGTAGATAGAGGGTCTACACGCAGTAGTGGGAAACATGAATACACCAATATGCAGAACACACCCCACACATATAACATGCCTTCCAGCAGGCCTACTATGCCTCACTTCTTGGCAGATGCAGTAGCAGGTACATTCATGCAGGTAGAACCTAGCGAACCCTTTGGGGCATATTTGCAGGAATACAGGGACTTAGGAGATGAGTTTCATGTAGCCATGTCTTTTTCGGATTTTTGCAACATGAAGAGTAGGAATATGCCAAGGAATTTCAACATAGTCATAACTATGAGTTGCAGAAAACCTTGGGTAGGTTGACCATCCCAAACTTTGATGGGACTCGCGGAGGTTCAGCGATGATATGGGTTCAGAAGTTGGATACCTACTTCCAATTCAATCCCATGACAGAGACAGATGCCATTAAATTGGCTACACTCCACCTGGACGGAGAGGCCCATGAATGGTGGTACCACGAACTAGTGACATTGGGTCACAACACCATCCACTCCTATAGGGAGTTCACTCAGAAACTCATGGAGCAGTTCGACAGGAAAGATCCAAAGATACATTTCAGGGAGATGACTCAACTTAGGAAGATAGGTAGCGTCGAGGCCTTCATCTCAGAGTTCTAGACGATAGCTGTTATGGTAACAGGTGTGTCAGAGAGCTGATTGACGATGTTGTTTACTGAGGCCTTGACAGAGCTACTACGAGGATGGGTGAAAGCCTACAAATCCCCCACTCTACAAGATGCCATTAGTCGAGCCAGAGATCTCCAAGACTCAGTTCCGAAGAACAGGTTCCCACTCAAGACCAGCTTTCCAGTTAGGGACAAGGACAAGAAACCTTTCCAACAGGAATCCTGAAGAAAACATGGTTAGACAATGACACTAAGAAAGACTTGAGACAAAAGAAATTATGTTTTACTTGTCAAGAACCATGGGTTCCAAGAAACAGGTGCACAGGAAAGGCCAAGGCCCACTACAGAGAGGTATATTCAAACAGTGAAGGGGAGGACTATGATCTGGAAACAATAGAAGAATTGCGGGCAGCAGAGGAGGAGTCACTCCAGGTCGATTCACCAGAGGGAGTTATTGCTACACTATCTGGAGTACCTAGATTCCATACTCTCAGGGTCAAGGGAGTAGTACAAGGCCACAGAGTGGGAGTATTGGTTGATGAGGGAGCAACCCATAATTTCATTGATGCAGCTTGGGTAGCCAAGAGGGGTATTCCGACAGAGAAATTTGAGGGATTTACTATAGCAGTAGTCGAAAACTCTAGCATGGAGTGCAACTACTGGATTCCAAAACTGAATGTCACATTAGGCAACTACCAGATGACAAATTCATTTTATGTAGTGGATGTGGCAGATACACATGAAACATTAGGCGTTCAATGGCTTTATCCAATAGAGAAATATACTACAAACTACTGAGCAATGGAAATGGAATTCCAAGGACTAGATGGGAAACAAGTAGTTTTGAGGGGCATGAACACTTATCCCCCAAAACCAGTCTCTTCACAGAGAATGGAGGCAGTGCTCGGGCAAGATGACATAGAATGGTTGGTAAAATGTTTTGTCACTTTTACAAAACCTCCAGAGAACAACACCCAACACCTAGCAAATATTCAAGCCTTATTGCAGAAGCACGAAAAGGTATTCTGGGACCTTCCAGCAGGTAGACCGCCAGACAGGGGATTTGAGCACATCATTGAGCTGAAGGAGGGGACTCGGGCAGTCATCACCAGCCCTTACCGACATCCCAAGACGATCAAGGATATATTCGACCCAGTTCTAGTCCCTTTGCATTATCAGTGGTCTTAGTTAAGAAGAAGGATGGCACACTGCAGATGTGCATCGATTACAGAGCACTACAAAAATACCATAAAAAATAGGTATCCCATTCCTAGGATTCATGAACTCATGGACGAGCTGCAGGGTGCCAAATACTTTTCAAAGATTGATCTTCGCTTAGGGTACCACCAAATCCGAGTAAGGGATCAAGACATTTCTAAAATAGCTTTCCGTTGCCACTATGGTCACTATGAGTTCTTGGTCATTCCTTTTGGACTCACCAATGCTCCAGCCACCTTCCAATCGTGCATGAACCATACTTTCAAAGCTCAGTTACGTAAGTATTTGCTAGTATTCTTTGATGATATTTTGATTTACAGCAAAACGTAGGAGGAACATCTGAAACATTTAGACGAAGTATTGAGCATTCTGGACGAGCAATCGCTTTACACGAAGATGTCTAAGTGTGAATTTGGCATGAAGGAGATGTTGTATCTAGGGCACATCATCAATGCAGAAGGGGTACAGGTTCATATGGAAAAAATCCGAGCTATCAGGGATTGGCCCATGCCAAAAACAGTCACAGAACTGAAAGGCTTCTCAGGCCTTTGCACATATTACCGGAGGTATGTTAAGGGCTTCTCCAAATTTGCCGCACCACTCATTGATCTCACAAAGAAGGGGGCCTTCACTTGGACAGAATTAGCACAGAAAACCTTTGAGGAGATGAAAGTCATCATGAGTTCTTGCCCGGTTTTAGCACTACCAGACTTCTCACAGTAATTTGTAGTAAGATGTGATGCATCAGGAGAAGAGCTAGGGGCAGTATTGATGCAAAACCATCACCCAATTGCATTCGAGAGCAAGAAACTGAAAAACTATGAGCGCCACTACTCTATATATGACAAGGAGATGCTAGCCATCTTACATGCTCTCACTAAATTCAGACAATACCTAGTGGGTAGCAAGTTCAAAATCAAGACAGATCATAACAGCCTCAAGTACTTCTTGGAGCAGAAGGAGCTGAATGCGCGCCAACATAAATGGATCAGCAAGGTGCAAGCTTACGATTTCGAGATAGAGTATGTGAAGGGTAAGAACAATACAGTAGCCGACACATTATCCAGACGACTCGCTTCATTATCTCTCATGAGTATATCCACTAATTGGAAGTCTCTTCTCTTAGTAGAGTACTCCAAAAATAAATTTGCTTGCGAATTATTGGATGGACAGGTTCAAGATGACAGGTACAAAATTATTGATGACATCATCTATTACAATAACAAAATATACCTCGTCCCAGAATCAGCCTTAAAAATGAAGATCATACAGGCATCACATGACTCTCCATTATTAGGACATCAGAGTTTCTTGAAGACCTACAGGCAGATCCGAGAGAAGTTCTCATGGAAGGGTCTCAAGGAGGAGGTTATGCAGCACGTGCGGGAATGCAACATTTGTTAGCAGAGCAAGGTCGAGCACATCCATCCAGCAAGGTTACTTCAGCCACTACCAATTCTGAAACAGAAGTGGTAAAGTATCTCCATGGACTTCATTACAGGGTTGCTCAAGGTCCAAGAGCGAGATTGCTTATGTCATGGTTGATCGACTAACCAAATTCGCCCATTTCTTTGCTATATCATCTAATTACTCCACAGGTCAGATAGCTGAGTTATTTTTCAGAGAAGTTTTCAGATTACATAGGTTACCCAAAACCATAGTCCGTGATCAGGACAGTAAATTCACCAGTGCCTGCTGGCAGGAGTTATTAAGGTTGGTAGGGACAGAACTCGCTACTAGTACGAGCTATCACCCACAAAGCGATGAAAAGACTAAGATTGTCAACAAGTGGGTTGAAGGGTATCTACGCAATTATGTAGTAGGCCAACAGAGGACATGGATTAAGTGGCTACACTTAGGAGAATATTGTTACAATACCACCTACCACATGTCTATCAAGATGACACCTTTTAAAGCATTGTATGGCTATGAGGCACTGAGCTTCGCAGATCTAGCCTTTGGATACAGCAGAGCACCCAAGGCTAAAGATTGGATACAGGACAATCAAGATATTCTCAAAATCCTGAAAGAAAACTTACAGGCAACACAGAATCAACATAAACTATACATAGATAGACACAGGGTTGAGAGGAGCTTCGAGGTAGGAGATCTGGTATATTTGCAGTTACAACCATACAGGAAATCTTCCCTCAAACAGAAAAGAGCGGAGAAACTAAAACCTCGCTTCTATGGTCCTTACAAGGTAATTCAGAAGGTTGGAGAGGTGGGTTATGAGCTAGAACTGTCGAAAGAAAGCAAGATTCAAAATGTATTCCATGTGTCCAGTCTCAAGAAAACATTAGGACAACACATTGCTCCGTCCACAGAATTACCTCCTCTAAATGATGAAGGGCTACTGGTACTAATTCCAGAGCAAATCCTACAGGTACGAAAAAGGAAGCTCTGAAATAGGGTGATTCAAAAGTATTTGGTGAAATGGAAGGAATTACCCATAGAGGACGCCACCTCTAATTAAGCATACCAAACACCCGCTAACTTATTTAATTCCCTTAGGTTTGAGCGGGTACTGCATAAGAGAGATTTGACTGAATTGATTTGATACTTAGAGCACTATAGGACATTCCTTCAGCGTCAAGTCATCAGTCGGATGGAAGAAGACTTGTTTCTTTAGGCTTAAAAGTCAACATTAAAATAGAATTGCATGCATGCAAAAGTAAAGCAGAAACCCTAAAAGTGACATGCAAACCCTAAAAGTTCATGAGATTCTATTTAAGAGGGTAATGAGACCAAAGAAGGTTACTGATGATTATTATCGATTTTGGAACTCTTGAGCAACAGCACAGCGTGCAACCACAGCAGTTGGGGTTGAAGATGACGTCTTCAGCTAATGGGGTTTTGGCCGTGGAATATCTGCCCTAGTCTCATTTAGGTAAACCATCCAGGTTCACCATCCACTCTTCAACTTATTCATCCAGTTACAGTTATCCAGTATCCATCAAAGATTGTTTGCAGGGACATGTGTGCAGCCGTAAGGGGGTTTTTAGCTGGAAAACCCCAAATCATTCACTGGGTCCTCATATCTCCATTTATCTTCAGAATACCGGCACCATTCTCATCATCGGTATTATCTTCCAGTACCCGGTGATTATCAGATCCTGTTTTGCTCATCCGAAGCAGTTCTCAACAATTTGGGACTTAGGGGGTTGTAAGCAGCTAAACCTTCAATTCAATTCGTTAACCTGCTTAGGGATCTCAGAACTTCTGCATGTGTCAGGCATCCTCTCCGGCATGGGAAGACTACCACTCCTGCAAATTTTCAGCTGCAACAAACAACTCCTTCACTGAAAATGCCACCCTTAGTTGATTGAGGGTTCATGCTGATGGGGTATCACCAGAGGCAGGGAGCACCAGTTCTTCACCATATCAGTGCTTGATGCATGCATATTCTCTCAGGAGCATTTCAGCTGGCTTATCAGTGGTAAGTGTTATATTCTATCCTGCAAGCCCTAACCCTAAATTCAGCTATAATATAGGGCAATTTTGCATGCCTGGCTATTCAGTAATTTTGCATAGAATCAGTAGAATATCGGTACTTGGGATATTACAACATTCCATATCTTCAAGGCCAAGGTCCTACATGGAAATCAATTTTCATAGATGCGTCAATGATTACATTGATATAGAATAACGAGTTTGATAATTGATCCTTAAAAATATGGTAGAGGGACATGCAGAAGATGCAAATACATCAAAGAACGTCTAGTAGAAAAATAATTCCCAATAGTGAACTTTATGCATGTCTTTTATTACATATATTTTATATATATCAACAATGATATGGAGTGGTGAGCTTTGCGGAAGGACAACACACTATCAGGGACATCTATGAAACACACAAGAGACTTGCAATTGCCCTCATTCATTTGGAAAACATAGTTAGCACAAAGACCACTCTCACCAACATTTAAGCCAATGTGATCATTGTTGAAGTGCTCCAACGATTATATGGAGTGGTGAGATGTGCAAAAAGACCGTACACTATCAAGGATATCTTATCTATGCAATACACCAAAGACTTGAAATTGGCCTCGTTCATTTGGAAAACATAGTTAGCACAAAGACCACGCTCACCGACTTTTAAGCAATGTCATCATTGTTGAAGTGCTCCAACTTGCCATTAGAGCACCACCTAATAGACTACCAAAGTTACTATGATGAACACTTAGAAACAAATTTCTAACAGAATTTCCAATTTCAAATGCATTTAATGATATCAACTAATCATACATAATTAGATTTGGCATGCACTTAGAGTTATATAAATTATTTTAAATACCCATAGTGATTTGCCAAAAAAGTGATTATTGATACATACACCATAAATGCATGTGCATTTTCCCTAAGTGAAGGGTGATGTACTGTGTCCTTTAATGATTGATAAGATAGATATAGGCGAAGTGTTTACAATATCATTCTTAATATTGACATGAACCTGCAGATATGAAAAAGAGCAAGTAGACAGCAATATAATTCATTTGTATGGAACACCTGCAATCTGAAAGGTGGGTGATTTCTTAGTAATTGTTTATATCCAGGTAATTGCCATGGTATCTGTAAGTTGGTTGGAGCCAATAAATGTTAAATGATGCCACTAAGTTGAGTTGTTTCCACCTGCAGACTCAGGGTTGGGCATGCTTATAGCAAATACCCTAGGGTTTCCATTGTAATAACCCCTAGATTCTTCTAGGAAAATATGCTATAAATTTATATATTTTCCCAATGCGAAGGGTGATATATTGTGTCCTTTAAAGATTGGTGAGATAGATATAGGTCAACTGTTTACAATATCATTATTGATATTGGCATGAACCTGCATATCTAAAATAGAGCAAGTAGAAAGCGATATAATTCATTTTTGCAGAACACCTGCACTCTGAAAGAAGGTGATTCCATAGTAACTGTTTATATCCAGGTAATTGTCACAGTATCTGTAAGTTGGTTGAAACCACAGTAAATGTTAAACAGTGCCACTAAGTTCAGCTGTTACCACCCGTGGATTCAGGGTTGGGCATGCTTATAGAAAATACCTTCGGGTCTCCATTGGAAAAACCCCTAGATTCTTCTAGGTGCATTTCATGCTAACTGTTATTTCCTCTTGAATCTCAATTCTGTCTGATGGTTGGACAAAAGCTGATCTGTAACATTTAGCACCAAATACTAATCATCCAAACACTAAGGCATAATCAATTTCCTCTCTACTAGTACTTCACTTACTACCTCACCAAATACAATCAGATTAAAAACTCATCATTTTCACATCTCATAGCATTCATGTGACCAGCTATCACCTTCTGATCTCATAGTATTGCTGTGATCAGCTATAACAGTTGAAACAAAAAAGTGTGTGAATTTGATTTTAGTTTTGAAAACATCCTCTGTATATGACAAAGACAGCCCTATGCATAAATAGGGAGAATCGTAAGAAAACACCAATCAGTACAGACCCGTCTCAGAGTATCAATACTTTTTAACACGGATTTGAACTTCGAGTGTAGTTAACATCATTCACTAGGAACTTCAGCATGCAATTAATGTGCACATTAGGAAGCATGTAATCTAATACAAGAAGCAAAAAACACAGTACAATAGCATTTAATAGTGCATAACAATATCAGAAATTACCTTTCAAAAAGAGAGTTGAAAAACATCTTAATCACAGCTTTCAATAGCAAATAAAAAACAAGGGTATTTACTATTCACCCAATATTATGCATAACCAAATTGCTTAAGGGCTGTTCTATATCCAGTCAACCAGCAATATGGACATGAGGTCACCATTATCAGCAAATCTCTGAATGCCCAACCTAGGAGTTTTGTTGTAAAAGTATCAGCAGTCTTCTTCAGAAATTATGTTTTCAACAATACTGGCCACTACAAGCTAAAGGGAAGAATTTGTATCTTCATATCCACTAGCGTTCTACCAAAACACAAGTATTGCCCAATCATCATGTCATCCTTGCCGGAAACTATATCTTCATATCCACTAGTGTTCTATCAAAACACAAGTATTGCCAAATCATCATGTCATCCCTGCAGGCAACTATAAAGTTAAGGGAGCAAATGATGTAAAACAGAATCAGCACTTGCTCGCAACAACAAAGTCAAAGTTAGGAACTCCTAAGAAGTATGAAGACAGGTTCACCCCTCGAGTATTAAAAAATGCCCAAATTATTCATTAATGACCAACAAATTCATGATAGATTCTGTGATGAAATTTTTATAAAGCAGTTTTTCTAGATAAATTATGCAAGGTTCTCTTGTTAACAAGAGAAGCAAATTCATCAAAGAAATCCACCAACGTTTATCGGCCTAGTCTGGAGCTTTATTTGATCTAAGACTAATGAAAAATCTTGAATACTGAAAATAATGATGGCATGCTCCATACAGATCATTCATCATAAACACATGTTCAAGCTCATGGAACAACTTCCATATACAATGTCTACTAAAAAAAATTGATGAAGGACAAACGTGTATTATTGACATTAGTTGCGATAATTTACAATGTTGTATACCATAAATGGCATACTTTATAAATACATGTAGAAAACGCCAATGCTGCATGTGCTCAGATTCTAATATTCTTGTGTTTCTCAGTGGAGCCATGATAGGACCTCTTAGGGAATGAATCTGAAATGAGATATCTCTACAATCTGGTTAAGACAAATCAGGAGAAAC
>LPNX010525813.1:682121-703048 GCA_001517045.1 Pseudotsuga menziesii | reverse complement strand
TTTCCGCAGTCTATTTTGCCTCAATTTGCAGAAAATCATATTATGAAAAGATCACAACAACCACACTGCAATAAAAATACTCCAAAGTGCATATTAAAAGAGTCCCTTGGCCAGAATTGGTAGAAACAAATCCTATAAGTGACAAACACAAACCATATACAACCAAGCAAATAAGCGGCTTCATAACACTGGGAATGATAAGCATGCATCTTGGTAAACCCTATGTGGTAAAACCTGCATAAATGCTTTAAACTTTAAAGTCACTGCCAGTTGGTATTAACATTGAAGAAAGTTGGAGAAGGAAGTTGAAAGCAAATATTTTAAGTGAATAACATTCAAGAAAAAATATCCAAAGAATATTTCAAGCTTCACCTCTGACCTAGCTCAAGAGAGCATTCTACAGCAGAAGAAAAAGAACAACAAGAAAATAATATATGAAATTGGGAGTTGATAAACATGAAAATGGGCGTGAAAAACAAAACAAAACAAAATCAGTTACAACATGAAAAGAAAACAAACTGTCACTTGAAACAGCTTATAATGTACAGCAAATTCTGTAATAAAAGCAATGTAACAATTGTTTTATGCCAAAAAATAAATATTCAGAATAGTTCTGCTTGATTCCCCACTTTGGTTTGACAAAAACATGAAGCTGCTGAAACAAGATACCCAAAGCTGCTGAAACAAGATACCCATTATCTAGGTAACTAAGCACAGGCTTCAACAGTAATGCATTTAGAGAAATGTAAGTAACCATAATATTATTCTTTCTACAATGGGAAAACACCCCATATTAAACCTACCATACTTTGTAAAGTGCCAAGTGCACATTTTAGCAAACAGGAGCATAACAGACTAAAGATCATTCTATCATCATTGATTTTTAACTGAAATTCCGAACTTGCATCCTCATCGTCATTGTTCTAGGAAGCACTAGTGTTAGTTATAAATTTTCTATTCTCAGTCTTCCTCTGAATATTATCACTGCCGCAAACAGCAAATATATTTACAGAGGCATTCCCCTACGAGGTGTAGCATACTTCTCTTTTATGACAACATAGACCAAAACCCATATATGAAGGTTACATAAAATTAAGAGCATATGCTTTTGTTCGAAAAAATTTAAATAAATAAATAAGAAAAAAAGACAAGAAACATATCTTAAAACATTCATTGGATCACATACGTGCTGTCCATAATCCTTGTTTAGATTATTATATTACAGGTGTCCAATTACTTTGTAAATTCATACTCCCCTCCAGTTGCAGCTTCATTCAGTTAAGCTCTTAAGAACATAGCAAATGAGGGTAAATTTCTCAAATTTTTCAAGTGGTCAACAATCTTTGATCTTTGCCAGATACTCGATTGGTACAGTGTTTATGAAGGTACTCTTTATTCTAATCAGATGAGTGATTTCACAGAGGCTGCTTGCATATTGTTACCATCGTAGATACCCATCATTCTCGGCGTGATTGTAATTGGTTTTTTCCTTATGGTCTTTGGTGACTTAACTTTTGATGCCTTTTATTATAATTATATCACATACAAAATGTTCCGCAATCCTCTATAATAGAAAAAAAGAAATTACACACGAGTTGATGAATGATGAATGCAAGCTCTAGTATAGCCATATTTGATATGTTCTAAGCCATGAGTCATGACTACATTGCTTTCAAATTTTGCAAAAATGGTGAGACTTAAAAGAGTAGTTCTGCAGCCTGCTGACCCTATAACAACAAGCTTTAATGTTATTATAGAGTTTGGGAAGAACTGCTTGTAAATTTTGATTCCGACTTTTTGGGTGAAATACAGCACCCTTCATTAGGGAGAAAGTGTACAAAAGAGGAAGACATAAGATATTTGTTTTTAAAAGGTCGAGGGGACAAAAATATTGATAGTCGGATAATGTTAAAAAGTGAATGAAGGACTTACAAGGTAACCATACCAAGATACCAACTGTGTGCAAAAATGGAGACAAAAGAGGGGAGAAGTTTTGAGAGGTCTAAGTAAAAAGGGGGTTAAAATGTTTTCAAGATGAAATGTAGAGGCGAGAAAAAAGATCTGCTATTTGATTATAAGGAGAAATTTACTAGAGAAAGTGTACAAAAAGAGGAAGATGGAAATTTAATAAGAGGGTTGACTAATATTATAATAACAAAGATAGGATAATAAACAAACTAAGGACACCTAATGCTAAAAGATATACCAATGCTAAAGTGAAAAAACCTGGAGGAAGAAAGGATCAAAGAAAGCAATGAAAGGATAATAAAAGCTAAGGACAACTAAGGTTAAAACTTAAAAGAATTAGTCATGTTAATGTGAAGAAAGGAAAAAAGAAAGCAATCAAAGGATAATAAAAACTAAGGACAACTAAGGTTAAACCAGCATAGATCCATCTTAAAAAAGATCTACCAAGCGCCGAAAGGGATCAAATCTCTCTAACTGCAAAACCCTTTTTAGAGTGGAAATGTTGAGGAAATGTGAACAGAATGTTTATAGTTCAAATTTGTAGTCTTATATATGTGGTTCTAAAAAATATTTTAAATCTAAATTGAGCTGAGATGTTATTTATTATAACATTTTATAAATTTTTATAAAGGACACGTGTCAGCTCTAGGATGAGCACGAAAGGACTTACACATCTCCCCCTACTGGGTTGTAGAATGCGCCTCTTCGGTGCAAAGAATTGTTCATGTTAAAATGAAGAAAGGAACAAGGATAAAAATTTTAAAAGGAAACAAAAAGCAAATAAAGCAAGAAAAAATGGGAGTGAAGGTTAAAACCAAGGCAGGAAAAATAAACCATTTAATAAGAACACATGCATAATAGGGCCATATAGAGAAAGAAGATGGACAAGGAAAAGTGGACGAAGGATAGGATTACCCAAGGAAGCGAGGGATTTCAAAAATTTTGGTTAAGAATAATGTCAATCATAGGCTTCTCACTTTGACTAAGCTTGAGACCATCTTCTCTGTTCAGGTTGTTAGGTTTCTTTCCAATTTCCATGGTTTCTCTAATAAGACTCAAGGAATAGTGTCAGGTTTTGGCATTGATTCTACCTTGGTCAAAGCGAATACAATGTTTTGTTTGGTTAGAATGTTAAATGAGGGGCATATTTATCAATATGATTGCGGTTTATGTCAGCAATAAGTTCTCTGAGTTTCAATTGGATAGAACGATCAATTTGACCAATGTATGAGACACCATAGGAACATGAGATCTCAAATACACCCTGCCGTTGGCAGGGATCAATTTTGTCATTTAAAAGATTTGAAGCCTGAAGGTCTTTCAAACAGGGTTGGGGAAAGTAAAGACAGTTTTGATGTTATTATTTTTCATAATTCTAGCAATTTTGTTGGCAGTTCCCTTACTAGAGATCTTGCATGTGCCTTGATGTTGATGGGGATCAATTTTGTCGTTAACAGATTCAAAGGTGATTCAAAGGGGGTTGGGAGGAGTAAACATAATTTTGATGTTATTCTATTTCATAATTCTAGCAATAGTCAGTGGTGATCTAACTAAAGGGAAGGTAACGAGAGTGTACCATATTATGGGATGGAATTAAAAGGGAAAGGTTGTGGTTTACTCAAAGGTTGTGGTTTACTCATCATCCTAGTATTTTTGATAGGAAAGCTTGAGGTTTACTAGTAATCCTAGAAGTTTTATTGATCGATGTAAAAAATCACACATTGCTCTTTAGGACATTTCAAGGTGTACCTTTCCTGTTCAAGGAAGTCTTTGACAAAAATTTGAGAGGCCATTCCATTTTTTGTAACTAAGACATCAAGGAAAGGGAGACATAAATTTCTCAGCTTCAGTGGTGAACTTAATGTGTTCAGAAAGGTTGTTATCATCCACAAAGTGAAACCAACATTTAGATTTCAATGGAAAGAGCGAGTTATGGATGTTTCTTCAAAGTCTTCCACAACTAGAGTATCAACAATAGGAAATAAGGAAAATCCCATAGTAGTTCCCTTAGTCTATTCATAGATATCACTCTCAAAACAATTCTTGACAAGGTTAGTGATATCAAGACATGGAATAACAAATTACACAGGTTTCTACTAAACTTTATAATGACAAATTTGAGAAACTGCGAAAACCTATACCCTTTCAACAAGTTTAAGATATTTTCTGAAACAGTATACCAAAGCTCCAATGCCTAGAAAGTATAGAAAGGAAAGGGTAGCTTTAATTTGGAATGAAATTCCAATATTGGGGTATGCCACATTAGTAAAAGAGAAAGATCCAGTGCCAAACTTGTTCACAAGATCTCTTTTATCCATCTGTCTAAGCAAAGGTACAATATTAGCCAATCACAAAAGGCTATATCAGGTCAACTTATGTCCAGTCACATATATTAAAATTTCTTCATATTAAATGACAATAAATATGACTGCAAATTCACAACTCCAGATCCAAGGTAAGGACAGTTAAAATGCAGATTTAAAGAAACAAGAAACACTAAAATGACCCCCGTTTCCTATTTGACTCTACTTAAACAAGAAAGCCAAAATAGTTTAAGACATTTGTCAACCAAACACAAGTTTTGCAATGACCATGAAAATATATAAATAATCTAAATTCATACTCGGAATAAATTCTCAAAATGCATAACAATCAGATTCAGTGAGAAGATGCCTTACAACCTCCCCCACTCTCCCTCCAACCTAAACGCAGCATAATAACTTTCCCCGTGAGCATGCTCCTTGACTAAAATTTTACTTGCCATTATTCTTTTTCCCTCAGAATGAAAGGGCTGCATTCCAAAATGAAGGACCTAAGCCTTAATCCAGATAACATATATTATTGGTGGCCTAGAGTTAGAACAAACCTCTTTTTGTGGGATACAATGCCTCCCATTGTGTCCGCAGTTGGAGGTAACGCCCATTCAAGATAGACCAATAGTGGGACTGAATTTCTAAAACCTCCAAAAGTGTCTCCAGACAAGATTTAGAAGGTTTTATGTCATCTGTAACAAAGCCCAGATTTTCACCAAGAAGGACCTGTAATAGATCAAGTTTTACAGTTTACAAAAGGTCTTAAAATTTGAGGAAACAGTTAAAAAACATCACTGTTAAAATCCAATTAAAGAAGATTATAAACCAAATTGAATGAAAAGCACATGGTGCATCAAAAAGTAACGACAAAAGCAGTTATATATTTCCATAGAACTTTAGGTGTCCCCTCCTAGAATAGCAATGTAATCCATAAATAACATGTAGCAGTATTCCATACAAACTATAAACAGACTAATACAGTCTAGAAAAGAAAATAGAAAAGAAATTACAAATACTTGAAAACCCGCATTAATGAATTATTGAAGGATAATAATCTGGGGAATTGCTGGAAGGTAATTTGTTCCCAAAATATAAAACCAGCAAGGGAAAATATTCCTCCAGCTGTCAGAGATTAAATATTAGGCAAGAAAAGAAAATTTAGTCTAAAGAAAGGGATAAACAGAATGAAAAGGCAACCACAGAGGACATCTCAGGTGAATCCCTCTGCATGTCCAGTTTATATATGTTGCAGATAGAAAACAGATTTCATAATTAGCTATTGGTATAGAGGAAAAAATATATAAAACAGGCAAGATAAAAACAAGGGCAAATTATAGCTTACCATAAGATTGTTTCCTGCCCAGTGTGCATATTTCATTATGCAGTGAGATCACAACCTATTTACATGATAGAACCATGTTCTCTATTCTGCTGCTGACCATAGTTTTTGAAAACTAAAGGCACACAATTACATAGCATATCTATAATTTGGACAATTTTCAATTCTCCTCTGAAGTTATCAGAAAACATCACAGAATAATAATAAACCAGATGCACAGGAATCTTCAAGTCCATTTTATTCATCAATATAATTGCAGAAGGGATGACACAGCCAAGACCCTGGTTCCTTAATAAGTTAATACCCATGCTCAAAGATTTCTCACCCACCACTTGATGCACTTGAATGCATAGCATATCTATAATTTATAAATTTTCAAATTCTTTATAGTCACCCATGGATATTTTTCTTTCAGTCAATTCTCTTCTGAAGTTATCATAAAACATCACAGAATAACAATAAACCAGTTACCAGATGCATAGGCAACTTCAACTCCATTCTATTCATCAATATAATTGCGGAAGGAATGAAACTGCCAAGACCCTGCTTTTTTAATACCCATGCTCTAGGATTTCTTGCCCACTACACTACCAACTTCTATGATCTACCTCACTTTCTATTTCTACCAATATTTAATTCCATCCTAAAAGGCTTAAGATTACAAATTTTACAACCAATTACTTGTTATTCTTTTTGTTTTAAATATTTACATGGATTGTTTTCGATATCATACTAATATCTCTCCAAGATGTCTAGATTTTCATCTAGAGAACCAGCAGAAGAGAATGTTCAAGAAAAAGGATTCATTTTCAGAATTGTCATCTATCCGTTCATATAACAATAGCATGGAGCATGCTGGAGCTATCCATTCTATGATTTGTGTCAGATGGTTGTAGCTCCCTTAACCTTTGTGGAGATTTTGTGGTCAACCCTGGACATCTTGCAACAATTAACACCAGCAGCATCCTATTTAGCTACAACTGTAATCTCATTGTTTAGCAACAGCATTTCCTCAACAGTCTTTTGATGCATTTCCTATGACTGCACCTGCTGAGCTACTGCTTAAGTCTCTTTGTTCGGCAAAGGCCTTTATGTAACAGTCTTCTGATAGTCTTTGCAGATTTGGAATAACAATTGAGCATCCTAGTTCCCGGAAACACAAATTACCATCTTCAAATTTGTATCAGAGCATGTACAAATCCACTCTTATGTACAGTAGTGCAAACAGTGAAGCCACAGATGGTAGACATCAAAAACAAGGACAAATATACCACAAAATTCAAATACTGAGTAAACTCACTGCAAGTATACGATAAATTTGCAACACTGAGTAAACTACTAGAAATTGCTATTATAGATAATGAGTCAAACGCAGTCAGCATGGAATCCAAGGAAAGGCATACCACTTCGAAAAACGTTTTCAGATTATGCCTAACCGGCAATAACTTAAATGCACGCAAAGCCTTTGTAGGTGACCTCAGAATGATGTCCATAGAACTCTGTCTACACTAGATAACCATATATGGAGGGGTCAAAATCACACTGCAGGCCCAGAACTTGAGTGAAATGAACCAAAAAAATCTGCTTATGGAATCCTACTAAAGCCATACCTAAAAGCTAACGACAGCTTTAATGCTTTCAGATTGGGCAGTGCAGTGACATGTGCAAAAAGCCAGATGGAAGATTATGGGTATCAATCATTGGTGCTAAAATATCCATTAAAATGCTTAGAACTCTGTTTCTGCATATCTTGTCAGTTTTTGATGTTTTAGTTATAACTTTTATAAAATAAAAAACTGTCCTCTTGACATAATTAGCATATCCTCACAAACCAAACAAATTTAAGACCCTAATCTTTGTTGTAGGATAAGTTTCCTTATATTGTCTGTCTTTCCTAGCTTATTCCTAGCTTGTATTCCCTCTCCAGTGTCACTTAACACGATTTCTTGTCGTGTACAATCTAGTAGACAGTCTTGGACCACTACCCCCACACTATCCATTCCTAGGGAATACCTTTTCTAGCTTATTCCTAGTTTTTATTCCCTCTCAAATGTCACTTTGAAATATGACTTCTTGCCCCTTATCATTTAAGAAGCAACCTTGGACAAATAGTCCCACATTCTCCATTACCTAGGGATTCTTTCCCTTCTAGCATGTTCTTTATGAGACATTGATATAATCAGAACACTAAATCCATGCAGAAGTATTTTCGCTTAACTGTTGTACATAATCTGTCCTCTGCGCTAATGATTCAAATAAATACCTCCCGTGCTCCCAGAAGTATTAGTGTATATTTTTCGGCACTTTCCCAACCCGGTTTCCAACTCCGTTTAAAACATTGTTTAATGCCAAACCCAATTTGTTTTACTGCTGCAAATTAGATTTTTCTCAACAACATAGGGCTGAAGCACAAGAAAAGCTTCTACAACATTTTCACTAACAGCAAATAAACACATTCAACCATGAAATTTCAGACACAATATTTTTGGTCAAATGACCCAGGAAAAACCCCAACCTCCGGGGAGAACCTGTGAGAGAAATTTCTATTTTCAGGAAAAATTACAGCAATACTCAGAAAAATTTTCAGGCCAACATATCTCAACCGAAAGAAAATTCTGTCTCGTTTCTGTGCCCAACAAGAAAAAATACAACTTAGATTTTATGTTGTAGCTGCCTCAAAAACAGTGCTGCTGTACAGACTGTACGGAAGTCGTACGGCCTGTCTGTACAGAACAACCTCAGGATTCGTGCCTGCAAATAATGCCTCAGGATTTGTGCCTAGATCTTCTGCCTCAAAAATTGTGCACCCAAGCTTCCTCAAAAAACGTGCTAAGGACTGCCTCGAAAATCGTGCCTGCTGTATGGAAACCATACCATATGGACAGTACAGTCCAGCAATAAATGCTGCTTTCCTTTCCTCGATTTTCGTGCCCTCTCTTACTGTTGTCCTTTCCTTGAAATGTGTGCCAAGAGAAAAATTGTTGTTGTTGGTATTTTCTCCTCTTTCTCAAAAAAATGGCTCTCCTTCTCTCTCAAATGCAAAAGTGCCACTTCACTTGGAAACTTTCCCTTTTGGTGAAAAAATTAGGGGGAGTGAAAAGCCACCTAATCCTAGGGCTCAGATTAGTCTAGATGAGTGGTTGTGATTAAAATCACTTTTCTCCACAAAATAATTAATTTCACTCTTTAAATATTTGGCTTAAAAAACACTTTTTCCCTAAAGTGTAATTAATGCTCATCTCAAATCATTAATATAAAGTCCAAGTGACTCAAACCCCTTTTCCTAGTGACTTAGGCAAAAGTCACTTAGGGGAACAATTCCTAGGTAAATTTCAACACTCCCTCTTACCGAGGAAGTTGTTCTTCACCACACCCAACTTGTCTCTGAAGTGAATAAACTTGCCTCTTCCAAGAGATTTCCTTAGGATATCTGCAACCTGCTCATCAGTGGAAATATACTGCAATGTCACTGCTCCTCTCTGAACATAGTCACGAATGAAATGATATCTGATCTCAATATGTTTTGACCGGTCATGAAATACGAAATTCTCAGAGAGTTGGATGCAACTCTGATTGTCACAGTAAATCAACGTGGGCCTCAGCTCCTGAACAAATAAATCCACCAGCAACTTGCAAAGCCATAGCGCCTCACAACTGGCATGACTGGCTGCCATATACTCGGCCTCTGCAAAACTCAAAGCAACAGATTTTTGCTTCCGACTGAACCACGACACTATTGTCGATCCCAAACTGAAACAACATCTGGAAGTGCTCTTCCGGTCTGCCACACTGCCTGCCCAATCTGAATCTGTGAAGCCAATCAATCTGATCCCATCTGATCTCCTGTAGTCCAAACCATACTCCATTGTCCCTACAAGGTATCGCAACACATGTTTTGCGGCTACCAAGTGCGCCCTCCTAGGCTCAACCATGAACTGACTAAGAGTGTTAACCGCAAAACACAAAAAATCTAGCCGAGAGTTGACCAGATACACCAAAGAACCAATGAGTTGACGATATAGTTTAAGATCCACCAACTCTCCCTCAGAAGCATGAAGCTTCTTCCAGTTGGTGACCATCAATGTTGACATCGGCCTGCAATCCTCCATCCGAAATCTCCTCAGAATATCAATCGCATACTTTCCATGTCCCAAGAAAATATCTCCAGGCTCCTACCAAGCCTCCAATCCCAAAAAATAGTGCATCGACACATTGCACGTCATCTCGTACTCTGAAGCAAAATCTTTCTTGCAAGCTGCAATATATCTCTCTCCTGCTGTGATAAATAAGTCATCCACATACAACAAAAGAATGAGCAGATCATCTCCAACCATGATGAAATAGAGATTCGGATCTACCTCACTCTTCCGAAAACCCATCCGCTGCAAGTAAGAGTCAATCCTAGAGTACCAGGCTCTAGGAGCTTGCTTCAGCCCATACAAGGCATTATTCAACCTGCACACATGAGACTCTCTCCCATGGATCTCAAAGCCTTGTGGATGCTCAACATAAACCTCCTCCTGTATGATTACATTGAGAAATGGGGTCTTCAGATCCATCTGATGGATCTTCCAACCCATTTCTACAGCAATGGAAATCAATGCCCTGATAGAAGTATAACGAGCAACCAGTGCAAAGGTCTCATCATAATCAACTCTAGTGTTTTAAAAATCGGTCTGTCCGATTTCGAAACCGGTCGGTTCACCGATTCAGTACCAAACCGGTTCAAACCGGCAGGCAAACCAGATCGGTGACCGATTTGTTACTGAACCGGCCGATTTGGTCACCAAACCGGTCCGGTTCGGTAACAAACCGGTCTGACCGGTCGAGTTTTGATCCTGACCGACCGGTTACGACCCATCTCAGCAATTTGTCATTTTTTTTTATTGTTTTAACTTTTAACTTTTGTTTTTTTACCTAACCTAAAGGCTAATCCCTAACCTAACCCAACCCAACCCAGCCCAGCTACAAATAATAACAAGTTGAAGACACTCACTCACTTTTTGTTTGATGTTTGAAGTCTAGAATGGAGCTGCTAACTTGCTACAGCGGTAGCCTGAGTGGACAGTGGAGTTCCGAGTGACTGAGTGGGCAATGGAGTTGGATAGTGGTAGTGCTGAGTGGACAGTGCTACTACTAAGTGGACAGTAGACAGTGCTGAGAGGAGTCGGGACAGTGCTGAGTGGAATCATGGATTATAATCTTGAAAATGTTGTTTTTCTTTAAAATTAAAATATTTTATGTATTTTTTAGCAAACCGATTCATTAAATTCAAATTGGTCGATTTATGACCGATTCATTACCGATTCCGATTCCAATTCCGAGTTGACCCTCAACCTGTGAGAACCCCCTCGCCACAAACTAAGCCTTGTACTTCTCCACACTACCATTTGCAGCATGTTTTAGCTTGTAAAGCAACGAGAAGTCGCCACTGACTTTCCCCTCAGGTCTCGAAACAATCTCCCAAACATCGTTCTTCATGATGGAATGGTACTCATCCATTATGGCATCTCTCTAGAGTCCAAACATGATGCTGAGAGGGCTCCTCATCATCAAGACGTAGAAGGCTCTGAATCACGAAGAATAAGCCACTAATGCCATATCCAATATCTCTGGCATCTGAATAGCCCTCACTGGCTCCTTGGGAGTCCCAAACTCCTGTGCTTCTTTCAAGGTGTCTCGAAGCCACTTAGGCTTCTTCTTCCTTGAAGACTACTCCCACATTGCTTTGTCCTCATCTGATGAACTACCAAAGGTAGAAACCCATGTAACCTATGAACCAGAAGCAGGAGTACCAACAACTGGTGAACCATGTCATCCTGAAGCTCTGTACGATGAAGCTGTAACCTGAGACTCAAAACATGTCCCCGAAGATCCTGTTGCATGAACCACTGAAACTGGAGAACTTGTGCCTATACTGTGTGGTCCAATAACCTTGGAAACCTGTGAACCTGTCTGCTGCACTGAAGGTACCTGTGAAACTACCTGAGGTGTGGGAACCTGCTGCTCTCCCTACTCTAACTCTCTAGACTTCCTGAAGGCACGCTCCTCCTCAAATCTCACTTCCCTCCTCACAACAACCTTCCTCTGAGAAGGAAGATAAAAGCGGAAGGCCTTCGAAGTCTCGTCATACCCCACAAAGATGCCTCTCTTTGTTGTGGGCTCAAACTTTGTCCTCTTTTCAGAAGGGACATGTGAGTAAGTCAAGCAACCAAATATCCTAAAATGACTCACCTCAGGATTCTTGCCTATGAAACTCTCCTGAGGTGTCTTGTTCCCCATGACACGATGGGGACTCCTGTTCTGAAGATAAACAGCTGTACTGCATGCCTCTGCCCAAAGGAAGAAACGAAGTGACTGATCATGTAACATAGCTCTAGTTGCTCCAACAATAGATCTATTCTTCCTTTCTGCCACTCCATTCTGCTCAGGAGTGTATGGAACTGTCAACTTTCTCCTAATGCCCTCCTGTCTGCAATATCCATCGAACTTCTTGGAGGTATACTCACCCCGTTATCCAATTTGAGACCCTGTATCTTACTCCTTGTCTGGCTCTCCACAAGAGCTTTAAAGTTTAAACTCTTGGAACCTCGGCAAGACCTCATAAGATTTCTTGCTCTTCAAGAAGTAGATCCAGGTCTTCTTGGAATGGTCATCGATGAATGCCACATAATACTCGAACCCTCTCAGAGAAACAACTGACATAGGTCCACACAAATCATAATGTATCAAGTCAAGAACCCTTGTTGACCTGCTATCACTACTAGGAAAAGCAGTCTTGGTGAACTTTCCCAAAGCACACCCTCTCCATACCTCACGGTGCTCTGTGCTGAACTCTGGCAACCCTGTAACCATATATCTCAACATACGCAAAGCTGGATGATGTAGATGAGGCATCCTCCTGTGCCACAATTCACAAAGCTCATTGCTGTTGCTATGTGCCAAAGCATGCTAGGGATGAAACAAGAGCTTGTACAGTTTCCCACATCTGACTCCAATGGTGTCGGAAGCAGATGGTCCTGCAGTCTTGGGAAACACACACACATGTCCATCCAGGAAGGACACCCAAAGGCCCCGATCCTTGATCATGGAAACTGAGATCAAGTTCTTTTTCAGCCCAAGTACATATAGTACATCTCTCAAAATCATGGGGCTCATGGACTCCCTCTAAAAGGTAATGGTCCCATGCCCAACTGGTCTGACAACTGTGTCATCCCCCAACACTACCTCCACATCAATCTCTGACTATGAAAGCTCGAAGAACATCTCTCGAGCACCTATCATGTGGCTCGAAGCTCCACTATCAATATACCATATGCTGGTGGTGGATGCACTCAAAGAATGACCTGTCAACAAGAATACTCCCTCTCACTATCAACATCTGCACTGGTGATGATGGATGCTCTCTGTCTATCAACATGCCCAGTGCAAAGAGAAAACTCTCAAATCTCACTGTAAAATCCTCAACATCTGCAGAAGTTGTTGTCTGCTTCTTCTTCTTCTTCTTCTTCTGTGGACACTGCCCATCATAGTGCCCCATCTTCTGACAAGCAAAGCACTTCACAGTGCTCAAATCCTTCTTCTGCCCATCCTGCTGCTTGGCCCCACCATTCTTGGGACCCTTCTTAAACTTCTTCTTCCCTTTTGTTGTCAAAGCCACATCCTCCTCATCCTCCCTACTAGTAGAAGCACTGCCCTGCACAAGACCCCTCTGAGTCTCCTCCTGAACAAAACCATCACATATATTGTCCCATGTAGGTAAGTTCTCCCTAGCTACCAAAGCCTCCACAAACATAGCCCAAGGCTTTGAAACCCCATTCATAGTTGTCCGCACTAGCTCTGCATTAGGAACAACCTCACCCACTGCTGCAAGCTCATCTCTCACCTGAGAGATCCTTGTACGGTAAGATATCACAACCTCCCTTTTGGCCATCTTGATTCTTTTCAACTTCTCCCTCAAAACGTTTTCCTATTCTCATTTGAGCTTTGAAACAAGCTGGTCAAAGCATCCCACATCTGAAATGCACGTGTCTTACTCGAGATGTGAGGAATCACATGGTCTTTAATTGCATCTACGATTATTCTTGTAGCTTTTATGTCCGTCTTGTTGAAGGCGATAAGTGTTGTTGCATCGATGGAAGGGGGAACAACAATAGGAACTGCTATAGTGTCATGAACCACCTCATCCCACAACTCATTTTTCTCCAATATCAGCACTATCCTAGCTTTCCATGGGACAAACTTCCCAACCCCATCAAGCCTATCCTCCATCCTAAGTCCAATAGCCATTATCTTTGCAAAGTTCAAGTTTCAACAAGATGCTACCCACTGTCAAAAGAAGTCACAGAAGTCTAAAATTTTTCACTGTGTATAAATCTGCCCTCTTCTTCAACAAAGCTCTGATACCATGTAGATTTTTCGGCACTTTCCCAACCCGGTTTCCAACTCCGTTTAAAACTTTGTTTAATGCCCAACCCAATCTGTTTTACTGCTGCAAATTAGATTTTCCTCATAAACAACATAGGACTGAAACACAAGAAAAGCTTCTACAACATTTTCACTAACAACAAAAAACACATTCAACCATGAAATTTCTAGTGTTACACGGGGACGCGTCTCGGAGGGTCGGGGACGTGTTTCGGCGTTTCTCTCGTCCAGAGGACTTCGAAACTCCATCCGAAACGTTTCGGGACGTCCCCCTTTTGGAGAAACTTGGCGAGACGCAGACCGAAACGTTTCGGTGGGGGGCAAAACTTGGGAAGACTTCCTTGTGTCTCGACCGAAACTCCGAAACTTCGCCGAGACTTATGGACGTCCCGCCCCGAAACTTCCCCGAAACTCCGAAGAAAAAAAATTCTTCTTAATTTAAAAAAAAAAATAAAAAATCATTAAAACCATTTAATAAAACTTAAAATTTTATTATTTATAAAGTTATAAACTTATATATTAAAATTTTAAATTTTAAAAATAAAAAAATATTAAAAACTAAATAATAATAAAATTTTAAATTTAAGACAAACAAAAATACTAAAAACTAAATCTAATTTACAATGTCTAACCTATATTATATTATATAATTCTAAACTATCAATGGTCGTAAAACAAATACAGTATCATACTATCTAGTATCATTGATTCATTTTTTCAATCACTTAAAAGTCAAATCTGAAGATTATCAAATCTGATGTGCATGTTAATCATAGATTCATATTGATATATAATATATTTATAAATTATAAATTATTATTAATATAATGATAATGTTGATGAATCTTGTAATGTGTTTGAACTTTGAATTTTGCATGATTGCAGATTCCAGAATGATGAATGCTTGTTATTGTTGGGATTTATATTTTTCATATTTTTAATATTTTTAAAATTTTTATGACTATCGTGTCCTGTCGTCCCCACTGAATTGCTCTAAAATTTGGAGGTGGTCTCCACACGTCTTGAATTTGCGTATCCCCGAAGCCGCGTCCCGCCATCCCGGAACATTGGGGGAACATTGGAAATTTCAGACACAATATTTTTTGTCAAATGACCCAAGAAAAACCCCAACCTCCAGGGAAAACCTGTGAAAGAAATTTTTATCTTCAAGAAAAATTACAGCAATACCCAAAAAAAATTCCAAACCAACTTATCTCAACAGGAAGAAAATTTTTTGTATCGTTTTCCGTGCCAAACTTGAAAAAATACAACTTAGATTTTCTGTTGTGGCTGCCTCAAAAACCGTGTTGTTGTACGAACTGTACGGCAGCCGTAGGACCTGTCTGTATGGACTATTCTGTACAGAACAACCTTGAGATTCATGCCTGCAATTAATGCCTCAAGACTTGTGCCAGATCTTTTGCCTCGATAATCGTGCACCCAACCTTCCTCAAAAAACGTGTTGAAGACTACCTCAAAAATCGTGCCTGTTGTACAACAACTATACTATACGGACCAACAATAAATGTTGTTGTCCTTTCCTCAATTTGTGTGCCCTCTCTTACTACTGTCCTTTCCTCGAAATGCGTGCCAAGAGAAAAAAATTGGTGTTGTTGGTATTTTCTCCTCTTTCTCAAGAAATTGGCTCTTCTTCTCTCTCAAATGCAAAAGTGTCTCTTCACTTGTAAACTTTCCCTTCTGGTGAAAAAATTAGGGTGAGTGAAAAGCCATCTAATCCTAGGGCTCAAATTAGTCTAGATGAGTGGTTGTGATTAAAATCACTTTTCTCCACAAAATAATTAATTTCACCCACTTCTTAAATATTTCACTGAAAGTGCACTTTTTCCCTAAAGTGCAATTAATGCTCTTCTCAAGTCACATAAATATAATAATATAAACTCAAACCCCTTTTCCTATTGACTTAGGCAAAAGTCACTTAGGGGAACAATTCCTAGGTAAATTTCAACAATTAGTGCCTTGCAATTAAGATGCATTAGATTCTTGCTGCTTTTTGCACCTCCCCTAAGGCCTGTTGGTGTGCCCTTATAAGCAGGAAAACACCCGCATATAACTTTGACCCTAATTTTGGGCCTCTCATACCACCTCATTTTACAATGTCCTAGACAAATCCCTCGTTCACGTCTCCTCTTCTCCTACCTCATGCCACTTCTTATACCTAGGGAGCATCAAGTGTGCCATCCAGAAACAAAATACTTGCAGACCTACAGATTGTGATAAATTCCAAATGGAATTTCCCAAACATTGCATAGACTACACTGCCCTCCTATTGCATAAGGTGAATTGCACAAGTTTTCCTTCTACATGCACCTTGTTACCACTCAAAATAGCACCATGATCAAGGTCATGGATCCCGATGCAACGAGTGGTAAGCGCAGGAGAAGCTAATGCCCAATGTCACCACGGCCTAGCTTCTTAACACTTTAGGTCAACTACTAAGACCAAGGGGGAGTCCCTAGATTTCGATGAATAATATCTACAATTGCTTAAACAACACACAAACACCATTCCCAAGGAACCTTTCAGCAAGGATCAATGCCTTACTAAGATACCGGGCACGTCCATATGGGACAGTGTGTCTCGTGTCCGCGTGTCCGACACAAATATGCTAACAGAGCGTGTCAAACACATCTTTTCAGCATGTCCTGATTTCAGACACGCGTGCCCTACGTCTGTCAGTGTAGTATCCCAAATCCTCATATTTTCTTTTTCTACGCAAATTTCCCTATTTTATCGCTGAAATTAGGGTTAGGGTTTGCAGGATAGAATGAACACTTACCACCATAGTTTTAAAAATCGGAATCGGTCGAGGGTCAACTCGGAATCAGAATCGAAATCGGTAATGAATCGGTCATAAATCGACCGATTTGAATTTAATGAATCGGTTTGCTAAAAAATACATCAAATACTTAAATTTTAAAGGAAAACAACATTTTCAAGATTATAATCTACAGACTCTACGCTTACCTTGAGTATGTTACTGCATTTGCTTCCCTCAATAAAATACTCTCTAATTCTACAGACTCTACACTTACCTATGGCACTTACCTATGGTTTATCTGGTATATTATTGAATTACCTTTGATTGTCAAATGTCAAGAATCGAAATGCATGCATAAGAGAAGCATGCCTTTTTAAAAAGAAGTGGTTGAATGTTTCAATTAGTAATGGAACACAAAATGAGGTTTTACTGCCCTCACTATCCTGCTACATACCATTTCCAATTGAGAATTTACATGCAATCTGCCAAGAGACTGTAGCAATATTGTCCATTCATAGACATCTAATGGAAGGGTGGAGTCTTGTGGAAATGGCTGCTTACAGCCTTATCAAATGATAAGGCTGTAAGCAGCCATTTCCACAAGACTCCACCCTTCCATTGGAATGTTATGTCACTGTCCAATGCAAGCCTGAAGTTTGTAAAACATAAAATAATAAAAACCATGTAATAACTTTAGTCCATTCCTAAATTTATTATAGTTACTAACTTCATTGATTTTTGGGCATCGAAAAGATAGTATTCCATTTTCAAATAGCTTAACAAGCTTAAATATATATTTGATTTCATTTGAATTTTCAGAGTTTGATACAAAATTAGTAATTGTAAATTGTAATGCATATGATGGCTATGTCTGTCTGCTGATGGCTCCTATTTTGTGAAGAGGCAAATCGGGTTGATCAAATTTCATATTATTGCAGGGGTGGTCGTGAAGGAATGCACCTGACCAATCACTAAGCCTCCAGCATTATTACTATCTCCTGTTTGTTTTAGGCCTTTCCAAAACAATAAACTTCATAAAGAAAAGGGTCAGGTTTGTTTTAAGCATTTTTCCAAACCAGACCGGTTAGGTTCGAAACCGGCCGGTTGGACCGGTTAGATACCGAACTGGACTGGTTTGGTACCAAACCGGCCGGTTCGGTATCTAACCAGTCCCCGATCCGGTTAACCAACCGGTTTGACCTGGTTTGGTTCCGAACCGGTGAACCGGCCGGTTCCGATTCCGGTTGGAACGATTTTTAAAACTATGCTTACCACTGATAAGTCGGATGAATACGCTCCAGAGAGAGAATACGTATGCAAGATGAGTTGAGCTGATGAAGAAATGACCTTGTTTTCTGTTGCAATACCCCGGATGGCTGAATCAAACAAGTGTGACGTTTTGCTGAAGGGATGGTCAGTTTTAGCTGGAAATAAGTCGGAAGGAAGGTGTGCCCGTGCCGAAGAGGATGGCCAGAGCATGCAAGAGTTTTGACCTCTCCAAATGCCCTAGCGAATTGATCTCCCAGTCTGCTGCTCACGCCCCCACAACCCTGTAAACTGCTGCTAGCTGCCCCGGATGGACAATCTGATAACTGATAATCACCCAATGCAGTAGAGTGATCCTATCAATGAGGATGCAGGCTACATGCGAAAGAAATATGGTGATCCAGAGTCCAGGTGAATGACTAGGGTTTCTCAGCTAAATGCCTCAGCTGTACAGATGAATCTGCAAATAACCTTCAGACATATACTGGAACACTGGATAATGATGAATGCAATAGACACAGTGACAAACCTGGATGGTTTATCCCAAAGGAGACTAGGGCAGATATTTCACTGCCGAAATCCCGTTAGCTGAAGACGTCGTCTCCAACCCCAACTGTTGTGGCCGCACGTTGTGCTACTTCTCAAGAGCTCCAAAATAATAATAATCCAAAAGTAAAGTCTCCATTCACTTTATCTTTCTTTTATAACTTGCAACTGCGAAAACCCTAACTTTTGACCTAATTAGGTCACTTTAACTTCTAATTTGCAATTAACTTGCATGCATGCGCATGGAGACTTAATGGGGTGCATGCATCATTAAAAAATGCTTAGATGTCATGCATGTCACTTTTAGGGTTTCCATGTCATTTTTAGGGTATGCATGCATCTCACTTTTAGGGTTTGCATGCATGTCACTTTTAGGGTTTGCATGCATGTCACTTTTGGGAACATTACAGTCAGGACGTCTACTGAAAACAGGACAGGTTTTCCGCGGAACATCTTGATCTGTTGGTGTGGAGGATGAGAAGAGCTTGATCTGCTGGTGTGGAGGATGAAGAGGAGACACCTTTGTGGAGATTTTGTTTGGATCTATATGTATATATTTTTAATAAATTAATATATATAGTTTTTTTAAATATATATATATAATGTGTCCTACGTGTCCTGATTCCAGGGGTCATCGTGTCCACGTCGAACACTCGAATCCCCGTGTCCTTTGTGTCTTGTGTCCTTGTGTCAGGTGACTTAGGTGCCTTATGGAATCAAAACAATGAAGCATAAACAACTAATGTTACAAATACAAATATCGTGTCGGTGAATATATCGCTGAGGGTCCAAAAAGAAATTGTCGGATTCATTGACGAAAAATGTCGACAAGCATCGGCAATATATTGAAAAAATAAAAAATACAAAAATATCAAAAAATGCAAAAATATCACAATATATTCCAAAAAATTGGCAAATATCGCGATAAAACCAAGAAAAATCGCCAAAAATCGAGGAAAATATCAAGGCGATATATTACCAATGAGTTAACATCGCGATATATCGCGATGTTGCTAATATATCAGTGATCCTTGTAACACTATAAACAACACTAGGAGAAAGGTAGGAGTTATAACAATTTATTACGGATTCCAAGAAATATAACTTCAATATGTCTTGCTACTTTTAGAAGATTGCAGCAGTTAATAATGATAAAAAAACTTGGGGTATGGAGGTGAGGGGGATATGCAATAGGATGAAGAAAGGGCCTTAAATCAGATCTGGTATATGCCTTTGAACAGCCCTCATAGATGGTGGTCCCGCTTATCACATTTCCCAATGAACTTCCAACCCCCCAGGGGTCAATCTAGGCCAAAACACCTATTGTTTAGGCCTTCAAACTTGGCTGAAATTATGAATATACTTGTTGTACCTGCAAAACCAAACCCTAGCAAGCACAAGTCACCAAGAATCTCACAAATCCACCACAGGAACAAAATGCCCTTAAGATTCACCATTAATTCAACAAGGGTGCACTTTTCTATCAGAGCAAAACTTCCAAATTGCAAATATTTTTTGAGATATATTTTTTTATAATATTTAGGGTTTTTCCAATATTATATATTTTTGGTATTTTTGCAATAAATAATAAATATACAAGAGAATTTTGATAAAAAAATATGAAGAGAAGGGTTATGACCTTAGTCATCAACCCAAGGGAAACTAGAGATCGAGCTCAACGTCCCTACTAAATTTGGCTATTCAAGATTTACCAACTAGGGCAAAGGCTACTAACCAATACTAGGTCGAAGTAGCCAAAGTTCAAACCTACTTAGGGAAAACAGTGAATACTAAGGCCCTACTGTGGAGAGCTCCTTCAAGAGGAAAGTCTCCTCAAACAAAGTTGCCAAGATGCCAATAAAACCCTGATTTACCTTGCTCAAGGTGCAAAAGCAAAGTCAAACAAGAAAACTGAGAGATCTTACCAACATCAACCAAGAAAGAGAGCAAGAGATACTTGTTAAGTCCTTCCTTAGCCACGAGTTATTACAACTATTTTTAGGATCAATCTTGCAAGTTATGAAAACCTAGAAAATCTACCATTCAACCTTCATCACACATAAAACTTGCCAAAGAGAGAGGTGTGCACCCCTTAGAAGCTCCAATATACCAACAGGAAAAGAAAAAAGTACATAATTAGAACCCTTGTCTTGTTTCAAGTGAAAGCTAGGAGCTTTTATTTATATGAGGCTTCCTAGACTTATCTCACTTTAGAGCCTACGTTACTAAAAAGCAAAATGACTTAATTTTAGGGTTTGTCACCCATAAACCGGGAACTAAACCACAAAGA
>LPNX010525813.1:566340-681944 GCA_001517045.1 Pseudotsuga menziesii | reverse complement strand
CCCCCCCCCCCCCCCAACAAATCCTCGAGCAAGGTAAGCTTCTTGAAGAAGATGACGTCATGATGAAGTGTGCACATGTGAACCAAGAGGGGTTATACAAGAGGTGTGGGCATAAATGAGGTGTGCTAAATCAGGTATGACAATTCTTACACACACAATCGCCTTCAATATAGCATCAACATGAGTGTGGCTAGGAGCCCCTAAGCCATGTGTCCTAATGGGTCCATCCTAAGACGTACCAAACACCAACCTAGGACGCAAGTGGCCTAACATGGCAGACGACTTCCGCCCATCAAGGGGCAGTAAGCAATGCCACTAGGCCAACACTTCTTGGAATGAAAACCAAGAGGGCCTACCATGATTGGAGGAGAGGTCTTGAGCCCAGCTAAACCAACACTTTTACTAAAACAAGCCAGACTAGGCCTTTTACAATGGAAAAAGACCCCTTCACTCTAGTATATCCTAAAAGCCACGCTGCAAACAATGTGTGGTGTAATGCACCTAACATACAAATCATTCAATGCACAAGTCGAGAGATGCCTCTGATCTGAACAAGTACGAATCAACCAATGTTAACATGTTTCTCTTAAAGCACTTTGAGAGGAGTGTTTTCATAGATATAGGGAAAGCAAAATTCAGGAAAGGCAACCAAACTAGTGATCATATTGTCACTCTTTCAGTGATCATTGAGGTATCTAAGCAAATCTTCTAAGGTCTATGGTTGATTTGTAGACTTTAAGAACACCCTTGACATTGTTCCTAGACAATAGACATCTTGTTTTTGAGAGGCTTCAAGGAATTGATATTTCAACACTACTCATTAGTGCAATTATTAGACTTTATGAGATAATTGTGGGTTGCTTTAGGATGCGGCTTCCACTTGATTAGCAAACTAGTTATCATATATATGTTGATTTTTCCTAAGCAACATCGAGAGCCATTCTCTTGGAAAATGGAGGCACCTGGTCAGTTACCAGGAACTTGAGTACTGGGGGACTCGGCCAAGAGCCGAGTGGCCATTCTTTGAATGGAGGCACCTGGTCAGTTACCAGGAATATTGAACTAGTCTAGGACTGGAGGACTCAACCTAGGGCTGAGGGGCTATTCTTTGAATGGAGGCACTTGGTCAGTTACCAGGAACTTCAACCAGTCTAGCGCTGGGAGATTCAGCCTAGAGCTGAGTGGCCATTCTTTGAATGGAGGCACCTAGTCAATTACCATGAATTTGGACTAGTCTAGGACTGGGGGACTCATCCTAGGGCTGAGGGCCATTCTCCGGGAGAATGGACGTGCTTGGTTGACATTGAGTCAATTGACGCTGCCTAGGGCGGAGGAACCTGGTCAGTTACAAGGTTATAACTATAAGTCCTAAACCAGGTCTGGGCATGTGATGCACTCCCATCCTTGATCTATGGGCTATGAAAACTTCTCCAAGGATTAGCTACCCTTGGTTAAGACAACTAGTACCCGATCTTGGTGGCACAAGGAGTTTAAGTTAAAAGCATAAGTAATTCTCCCTATTTAGGATGGTGTACTTTGAGTGGGCATGAAGAACCCATAGGACCTACTTGCCCTAAGCAGTCAAAGTAAAAATACTTATTATACCACAAAACGTATTGTAAGACTTATTGTACCAAAAGAAGTCAAAGTAAAAATACAAAGAAGGTCTCTAGTACCCCTAAAAGTTGAAGTCAAAAGGGTAAACATGAAAAAAGAATAAAACCCTATTATTAAATTCGTATTTGTGAGAGACCACTTCAAGTGCTTGAAAGACTATAAATGAAGCTCACTTACAAAACATTTTGTACACACTTCATCTCCATCTTGGCTGCTCCATTGAAGACTGAGATTTTCGTTGGTTCCTCAAGTGTGTGGTTGATCCTTGGTCTTATGCCCTAGCATCGCGGCTTAGCTAGCTAGGGCATCACTTCATCTACACTCACAAGCTAGGGTTCTTCCCCTTACTCCACATGGCCAACAACAGCAGCAACAACATAGGCCTATCGCATCTTCCTCCACAACTCGGGTAACCCTCTCTCACACTCAGGCAGCCTGTTTCTCCTCACGAGTAGCCATAAAACAGTCCAGGCAGGGTAAGAAAAGGTCGGGCAGTAGCACAAGTAATTCATGCAGTCTGCTCCTCCTCACTGGCAATCTGGTTCTCTTCACAGGCAGCCTTAATTCAGTCTCGGGCAGCTGACAGAAGATCTAGGCAGACCTCGAGTAGCCTTAATTTGTTCACGGGCAGCTACAGAAACTCTCAAGCAACCCACAGAAAATTCAGGCATCCCTATATTGTTCACGGGCATCCCTAAATCAATCCGGGCAGCACTCAAAAGAATCTAGGCAGCCTACGGTTGATCCGGACAGCCCTAAAAAAGTTTGGACGGCAACAGAGGGGTTTCGGGCAGCTCGGGCAACAAGGAAAACAGTCTCGAGCAGCTGACAGAAAATTTGGGCAAACCCTAGTCTGCAATTTCCGAGCAGCAGAAGAATTTTTTCTGGGCAGTTGGTCTTCATCCTCCACGTGGCAGTTTTTGGTCAATCCTGCTAGGGTTTGAAATTGTTGTTCAAGCATGCTAGGGTTTGACAAATTTGAGAAAAACATTCATCTCAGAATTCTGAGATTTTTCTTATTACTGCTACAAACTTGGTCATCTCATTTAAGAGATGAAATACTAATGATTTTGAGGTTTTTTTTCCTTTAAAGGTTTCCCTGTGAAAACATCCGGTGTTCATTTGTGTTGATGCTTGGTTATCTACTGCACTTGTCTTATTGTTATCTATCTTATAGTCTGCAAAATTTAAAGAATATATGTACATGCTAAAATTCAACAATATAGCCATATCTAGCCATTACACATGGATATACGATTGCATTTGCCCATGTATATAAAACATATAGTCAACATGTTGTTGAAAATACTTAAAACATACTTTAGTGTTATCTTGGCCAGATACTCGTCTTTCAATCATATTTTTTTCCCTATAAAGTAAGGAAGCACTCCTAGGATTCTGGAGACCCATACCTAGAGTTCCCTTACCTTTTAGATAAAGAGAGTAGGAAAGATGCAAAACATTCTTGATTGCTAGCAAATGCCATCAAGAATGCCATGAGCATTCCCGACGTTCTGACCCCAACAAACCACGTTTTGGTACCCACTCCCACAGTGTTCCCAAAAGTGGGGAGGGTTCAAGGCTTACCTAGCCTATTGAGGAGCAGTAAAAAAAAGCTAACTACTCGCATCCATGGGCCCTATTTGAGCACTAAAACCCTTAATGTGTCTATAAAAGCAGCCATGCCCTATTGTTTTACTCATTTTTGCAATTGTGATTTCATTTGAAGTGAAAGAGACTTGGGGAGAGTGCCTTTAAGCATCTTGAGAATTGGAGAAGTGTTCATATTTCAATGGAGATTTTCAAAATTAAAGAGGACAATAATAGTTTCCAAATTCTTCTTAAAAAATTGTTAGTTTTATGGACAATATTGTTGTCTGTAGCACATAGGTTCGGTTCTCTAATCCTCTTCTTCTACATTTGTATTATGCATTCATATACTTCATATAGGGAACAGACCAATTAAATAAGAGCCAAACAAGACTACTACAACAGGGTCACGAAAGTGGAAATCCAAACCAACCCCAATCTAACTTTAACTCTAAGCAACCCCTCTAGCAGTTCATGAAGAGGATTTCTAAGAACAAGAGCAAACACAACAGGGATTGTGAGGAATGGGAATGCATTTTGTGTAATCATAGTTTCAAGCATAACTACACCAAGGTATGGCATCATCTTGTGTGCATACCTAGTGATGGGGTAAAGGCTTGCACATGCACTATTGAAAAGATGGCAAAAATGACCAAGATTCACATGTCTCACAAATCCAACACTAAACAAACTTAGATAGCTCCCCTGCTTTTAAGCAAACAAGAGAGCCATCCAATATAAACATGGTCATGTGAATGAGCAAACTCATTCTATAAATAATAAATATATTAGTGGGATTTCTCTTTTTTTGCAATTAGGGAGATTAACCAAGAGCCAAATGAAACCACTACAATGTGAAGGCCAAGAAGGTGGAAATCCAAACCAACCCTGATCCCCATCCCAGCTTAACTCCGAGAAGCATCTCTTGCAAATTCCAACCTCATCGAACTTCATATGCAAAAAGTAGAATTGTTTATCCCATTCAGAATTCAACAGACTTAACAGTGTTCAGGATTCCGAGATTGTAACGTTTCCACTAGCTTCTATCATATATGAGGGTATGGGATTGGCATTTAATCAAGCACATCAACCCCTATATGTACCTTGATGTTGGTGGTGTTGATTGTTGAAATCCTCTGTCTTGGATGGACTTGGACCCACTTCCATAGCCAAAGGATGAGAACATTGGTGTTGGAATTGTATCTTCATGGCCAATCGAATCAAGTCAGGCTCAAGATCCCTATTTTTCAGTCTACTTTAGTTGAGGACATAAATGATGACTCTGACTTTGAGCATAAGGATTCAAGTGATTCTGTTATATGATTAGACTGTAGAATCTAGAGTTTAGACTATAGTTATATGCTTATATTTTGACTGTAGAGACCATTTATAGCCTATTTATTGAAGTACTTTGGTTCAGATATGGATTGCATTTGGTGCTATTTTGGTTGTATGTACTCTTGCTTGTTATATACATGAGAAAGTTTGCATATTTGTGTATAATGGTTTGAATTCTCATGGATGCACATGAATGTATATAATTTTTTTCATAATTTGAATATTTAATGTATAATTTGGTCGACGGCTTTTGTGATCTGGTTTTTCCCGGCTCCGATTCCTTGGGTCAGTCGATTCAATCACCAGTCCGATTCTGATAACATGCCTTTGATTACATCATTATACACATAATTTTGGATGCAAGAGAGAACAAATTCTCATTTATTCAAAAATTTATAGGATGCATGCAAACAAGCAATGCTTGAAGGTTGTAGAGAAAAAGAATTGCACAAATTTCATTCTTCTTGACTACATGATTGAGGTGCATGTGGGGTGGAATAAAACAGTGATTCGTTAATCATGATTGGTGGGTTGGATGTAGATATGTTGTCTCTTTCACATCTACAATAATAATGATCAGGTATGCATATTCATATTCCTATGGTATTGGAGGAACTTATACTTGTGTTGACAACATGGTAAGTGAGATAAAGCACATCATTCATCAGAGAAATCCATCTTTGGAGTTTCCAACTAATTCCAAATGCTAAAAGAGGAGATGGCACAAATTGAACAATGTCATTCCAATAATTGCATTGTTAGTTTTTATAAATAGCAGTATAATCCCAATATTATGTGCAACCTAATATAAAGTAGGATCACTAAAAGAAAAACCAAGCACAGAAACAATAGACACAAGGATTTTGATATGAGAAACCACTGAGGGAGAAAACCCAACAACCTTCTAATAGAGATAATCAATTCAAAGTGTAGTGTACATACAAATACATAGTAGTCACATATAGCAAAAAGATGAACCCTCAAGGACAATGTAGTGGCCTCTCCACCCCTTCTCAGGGTGTCCGAGAGATCTCCCCACTCCTTCTCAGAGTGTCCAGGAGAATGCAATGGCCTCTCCACCCCTTCTCACGACGTCCAAGAGATCTCCTCACTCATTCTCAGAGTGCCCGAGAGAATGCATTGGCATCTCCACCCCTTCTTAGCAAGTCCAAGAGATCTCCCCACTCCTCCTAGTGTCCCAGAGAATGCAGTGGCCTCTCCACCCCTTCTCAAGGTGTCCAAGAGATCTCCCCACTCCTTCTCAGAGTGTTCGGTAGAATCTGTGGCCTCTCCACCCCTTCTCAGTGTGTCCAAGAAATCTCCCCACTCCTTCTCAGAGTGTCCAAGAGAATGTAAGAGAATCATCCTTCCCTCCTAGCGAGGGAAACAATCATGGGACTAATCTTCCCACTTTGTTACAGAGTGTCCGAGAGAAGTCATTGTAACATCATCCATCCCTCTCAACGAGGTAGTCAACATCAGGTTAAGGTTCCAACTTTGGGATATGTGCTCTTCGTAGAATCTTCTAGAAACCTATAGACCTGCACACATATCAAATAACAAAGGCATCAACTGTATCGAAGGAAGACACTTTGTCCTTCCTTATTTAAAAATGAAGTGCAAATAAAAAATGAAATAACAACAAGTCACACAGCGAATACTCGGAAATGTTAGATGCATCAATATCTAGAAGGATAGTGTGAGCACCTAGGGATTAATCTTCCCATCCCATCACAGGATGTCAGGAGGAAGGTGCTACCCCATTTTCAATCATCTAGGGGCTAACCTCCTCACTCTGTTATTGAGTATTCAGGAGAAATCATTGCCCCATTCTGACTCAATTATCCTTAGCTTTTCACATGGCTGAATTCATACACCTGCATGAGAGAGTACCAAGAGACTAGTCTCCCCACCCCATCACAAGGTGTCTAGGATAAGATATTGCCCTGCCATCAGACCACTCATAATTATCCAAGTCACATGGGTAATACTGGGGGAACTCTTGTCTGATATTGCAAACATAACATCTTCATGCTCATCACATCTCCCTCTGTGCTAGAGCGCCTTGCTCCCTCTGCATCTAAGCATCCTGCTCCCTCTCTGGAGTTGCATGTAGGCTAGTCCATCAGCCTATATGAGGTATTGTTACGTTGCATCTGTACCCAACAAGGATACAAAAACCGAAACCGGGAAAAAAACCGGTCCACCAAAAATACAAAAAATACTTAAATTTTGAAGAATTATATATATATATATATATATATATATATATATATATATATCTAAGTCACATGGTTCGAATTCAAATTCGAGTTCGACAACTATTTGATTCGATTCGAATTCGAGTTTCTCGTTGAGGTTCATTTGAGATTTGGCTTTAAATTCGATTATATATATATAATAAAAATGTAGATTGACAAACTAACAAACATATACATATGACTAAAAATACATAAAAATAAAATATAAACAAAAAATTTTATTACAACATAATACATATTATGAGAACAAACATATATATATGATTAAAAAACCATGAAAATAAAATATAAACAATAGATCTAATTACAACACAATACATTTTCTTTAGGCTTTAGAGGATGCCCATAATGCCAAGACTCAAGTCTCGACGGCAGCCTACACTCGTGCCTCAAGTTTCCACAGTTTCCACAGGTAAAGCGACCGGCAAGTTGTAGCGGAATCCATATCCCGTTTTAATGGCCGCACAAAACTACGAACTGACAGTCTCGCACTAGATTTGAAGTTTAGCTTCCCGAAATTCAAACTGTAACTGTAAATTTGTTACTGTGAGCAGGGAAGAGTCAGCTAAATCGTGACTCGTGAGCAGCGTTGAATCAACTAAATCGTGACTTTGTTGAGGATTTACTCACTGAATGGCGGCAGGCCGAGCGGTAGAATAGGCAGGGAGCTTAGGGTTTAGTAAAGACTTAAAACGTAGGTGAAGTTTAAAGCCAAACCTAGCTGAATTTTTTCGATTTTTTTTTAAATTCGACTTAAGATTAGCTTTAAAACTCGAATTCGTTTCTAATTCGAATTCAAATACAATTCGTCTTGAGATTCGTCCTTTGGATTCGGCGAATCTGAACGGACTTTTTTCCCAGTTTGAGATTCGGCGAATTTCGAACCTGAAGCTTCGAATTCGCCGAATCTTGTGACTAAGATATATATATATATATATATATATATATATATATATATATATATATATATATTCATGTGCAACCATGTGAATCCAAACCATTATACACAAATTTGCAAAAAGCGCTCTTCTTATGTGCCATACCGAGCATATTTCACTAGAACCTTCCCCACTCAACCAACTTTTTAAATTTTTTTCAAAAAAAATTTAAAAAATACCCTTGTAAGTGTTGTTGTACAATTATGTATGGAACTGGTCAAAACCAGAACCGGTAAAACCAGTCAAAACCGGACTGAAACCGGTAAAACCAGCCAGTTTCATACGGGACCGGTCATTTTCGGTTTGAGACACTGGTTCCACCCAATGAGGCCCTGAAGTCGGTCAAACCGGTCGGTTTTACCACTTACGGTCTGGTTTTTGTAACACTGGTACCCAACACACCTTCAGAGGTGCCCCAGAGAGAGAGGCCATTTTTTACTAGCAGGGGTGTTATTCAATAGTGGTGGTAATGGTTGAGACCTTTGGTTCTTCCTTTAGGAGTACTATGGCTTAATGGCACTGTTGAATGCCCTTGGTTGGGGTTTTTAACCCTAGGGTTGGTGGTCAGGGCTCCTAGGGGTTTATCACTCAGTTACATGTCCCCACACCTTGTTTCCTTGCACTGATGGACTTTGCTTTAACTACGACACCTTGGTCTCCCTTCACAGCCACCCTAGACACCCTCCTAGTCCTTTAGCTAACTAACACCTATGCCACAAGGTTCGGGTTCGAGTTTGAGTTCGGCAACCTTTAGGATCGATTCGAGTTCCAATTTTTTGATGAGCTTCGACATAAGGTTCGTCTATGTACATTTTTCAATATATATATATATATATATATAAATTATAAATTATAATATAAAACATTTGAAAATAAACTATATATACAACTATAACTAATTATAATTATAAATTATACTTTAACTGTACTATGATTAAAACTTAATAAATACATACTATAACTATATTATAAATTATAATATCAAAACATATACGAATAAACTATATTTAAAAATTTTAACATAAAGCATTTAAAAAAATTATACTATAAAGCATTTAAAATATTGTTAAAAATTATAACAAAAAACATTTAAAAATAAATTGTTGATCGACTGTTGAAATCCTCGAGCCTTCAATCTGCTACCTTGGAGAATGGAACCTACCCCCTAGAGCTAGAGAGTCGGGGACTCAAACTCACGCAACCCCTTCATAGACTGTCACGGATTCACAGACTGTCGCGAGCTCATCTATCTCTTTGTCGAGTCGCGAACCCACGCAACTTCCTCTATCGCCGACTATCGCATACACACACTCAAAAATCCAGAACAAACAACATGTCGAAAGCACTAAAACATCTGCTTTGTTGAAACCCTAGCCAAAAAGTGAAAAACAATCGACAAAACGAGCTCAAACCCTAACGAACTTGAATGAATTTTCCATTTTTTTGGGGTTCGTTGAACTTCGAACATGGAGGTTTAGGTCCAGCGAACTCTGTGGCATAGACTGAAACTCTCTCCTTGGGCTCCTTCCTCCGAGGATGCCATCCTTCCTCACATGCTGTACTACTAGTTTGATGGGGGGCATTGAGGGATTTACAGCATTTTCGGGGTTAGATGGGCCATGATGCCCTCCCTCCAGCTCACTCTAGCCTTTCGTTTGGATTGATTTGTTATTCTAGCAGTTTTAGGCACCTTGGGGAAAAATACCCCAGGTAGCCTACTATAAGCCTACTTTAGGCTATTTTTCAATTACTTCATATTATTCTTGTTATAATTTGAAATTGACATTTAAAGGCATGTAAGCCTGGATATATTTGTAAAGTGAGTGTGATAGGCTATAAATAAACCTCTCCTCACTTCATTTGAACATAAGACAAGTCGGATAAAAACACTATGCACTTATTTTACCTTGCTAGGGCTCTTTGGAAGTGAGGCATCCCTCTTGAGGAAGATGTTTTCTAGGTTTTTATGGCAAATTCTTGAACTTCTTTGGTTCAATGCTCTTGCAAAGGTGAAGCTATGATTTGTTGGCTAACACTTGCACAAGGAGGTATCTAGGTTTTTCTTAATCTCTCTTTGTTAAATGTTGGTGAATGATGTATGTTTATGGATTGAATGGTAGCCATTAGGGTTGAATTTTTTCTTGGCTAGATCTTTCATCAACTTTTAGTCACCTTGGTTGTAGAAGTATGCCCTTATAGAAGCCCTTCTAGGGTTAGAACCTTAGGTCTTTAGGGCTTGTTGTAAGACCTAGGCTAAGCTTCTCAAGAGGTAGACTAGTCACTCCTTAGATGCCCTAGGTTAGGGTTAAGTCTTCTCTCTCTCTTTTCAAAACCTTAGTGTTTGGGGTTAGATAGGTTGCATTTCATGTTATTAATGGGTTAGTATAGGGTTTTGCATAAAACCCTAAAAGTTCCTAAACAGTCCTCTTTCAGTCCTAGAGGCCTGCCTTTTTCTCATTCAAACACCCCTCGGTCGGCTCCTTTAGAGCTCGGCCCTCCTTTACCCTCGCTTCACTTCTTTTGGCCCTTTCTCTACCCATGACCTGCCTTTCCTTCCCATTAGGGTTGCTTCATCCCTCACCTTCCTCGTTTTCCACCTTGGCACCTCCTCTTTCTCCACTAACTTACCCTCGGCCTCTTACACCAACCCTCAGCCTACCTTATTGTCCCTTAATCCTACCTTGTCCACCCTCTCCTACACCCTCCCAGCCATCGATCACCTACAGACCTCCCAAGGCCTACTGGTTTGGGTCGCTTTCTCCCCTCGGCTAGCCTATATTTGGGCTCAGTCTAACCTTTCAAGGCCTGTCCAAAGCTACAAATCCGAACGACATTACTTTTCAGTAGTTGTCATAGCCTATTATCAGTCCTTGAACCCTATACAAGGCCTGCAATTAATTACAGCCCTCCCTTTTCCACTTTAAACAAGTGTCCATACCAACACTAGACAAACATATTGTTAAGAGAAAGGTGACTTGTTCTTGATGCTTTTCAACTGGCACAGCTCTTATGGTGTACTTCAGTCTTGTTTTGCTAGTCAGTAAGTGATGGAATCACATTGTTGCTATATGAATACTGTTTGTAATTAGTCTGTTGGTGAATAATTGCACGAAAGCCTAAATAGTAAGCCTTACCTAATTGGCTTCTGAAATATGTGAACTTGGGATTGTTCAAGTACATGGATATATACAGACATTGACTGCATTCTTACTTTGTTTAGTGGTTTCCCTACTGCTGCATACAAAAAATGGTTGTGTAGTTCGAATGTTTGAATCAATATATGAACATATGCTTACTGTTGTCCTATCAACTGATAACAAGCACTGCAATTGGAAGCATTTACATTTTGATGATGAGTGAGTACTTGTGATTGGTTATATTTGGATGAATGACACTTCACACTTGTTATATGATATAGGCATGATCTAAGTCTGAAACTGGTTATTTGTGTATCCTAAAGGCATGTATTGTTGAAGTTGATATACTGAATGCGCTAATAAGACTTATATTGCTTATGTAGGATGTCTTCTTCATTCCTAGAATTGAGTCCATTAAGGCACTGATCACTAACCCTTTCAAAGAAGACATTAGTTGGTATTTAAGTGTCCTTACAGGTTCTCTATTAGGGCTCCCCCCTAGGAGGTTTCGACTTCCAAAGTAGTTTGGGAAGAGTGACTAAGGTGACAGTGGTCGCTCTCTCCTTCACATGCTTGCCAGTGACTAGCCTTGCTAGTTCATCCGGTAACAAAGTATCACTTCGAGTGCTAATCTAAACACCAACTCTCACAGAGCAAATGAGCACAGTTCCTTACTGAAATGTAAGTATCTGCCCTAGTCACGACCAGGTACATCAAGGATCCTTCAATTGTCAGTCTAAAACAAAACAACACCATCAGTGTGTTGCCGCCTAATTCGCACCTCGGGTAACGTGGCAGAAATCTTCAAGCCACTGGGTGCGACCTTGGGGGCAAGCTCGAGCCAAGTGCTGTCACCTGATACTCAGCTCCTCCGTCTAGGCCAACTCCTAGCGAAGCCAAGGGGGGTGGACCCTAATGAAAAGTAAAATTTAAGGTTTTTACTCTACGAGAGAAGTAGTTAATTCTAGGAGTTTTAATATGGAATGGACGAATTTAAGAAATTACCAATTACCGCCAACACAATTTAACCTTAGCAACACCTTAACTCAAATTAGATACACAAAATTCAATGACACATTGCGAGATTAACTTATGCAAAAAGGAACAGAAAAGACCAGTGCCAAAATGAAAAAAGTGCTTGCAAAAGTGGGTTGCTAGTGTAGTCTCAGTGAAAGTATTGCAGTGTCTCAGTTGGTAAATTTTAAATTATTAAATGAATTGATTAAGGAATGGGTAAATTGTGGGTTTGGCCCAACAAGTCAAGTCCCTTCGAACTGAGTGCTAAAGCAGTAATACCAAGTGTCCAACAGGGCGAGGATAGACCTGCTTAGAGTAGCCCCCTGACTCTGTAGTGATTACTCTTTGCAACCTCCCGAGTTCTCAAGAAAATTACTTGTGTGGATTTTCCTATTAGATCTAATAACTCGTATCCCTGATACAGCCAACTGATCAGACAAGCTGCAGCGGTGTAGAGCATATGGGGAAGGAGTCTTGGTTTATTTTAATTAGAACAAGTTTTCTGATTTAGAAAAAAAGATAAAACCCTGCAGTATCTTTCCAAATTCAGTACTCGGGCAAGCCCTTATCCACGAACCTGTACTCGGGAAAGCAAGGGGGTTTATTTTAACTTAGCAGTGCATAACAAAATTGTTTTTGTTTTTTAATTACTACACTGCTCAAATCTTTTCCCTTATGGTACTTCGGTATAGCGCAGTGGGTAAGTATTCAGGTTACTTTTGCACAACTTAAACAAAGCATAAAATGATAAAGAAATACCACTACGCTACCAGCATATAAGAAAACAGAAAATGACACTGACACAAATCCCCCAAGGGGGATGGGGACCGGGCTCTACTGAGCCTACTCAAAACTTTGTTTTTATTAATCTGTTACAATGCTTCAGTAGAGAATGCTCTTTGGTCCTTGTTATCTGGGATCCAAAGGCTTACAACATGCAAAGGAAATAGGCCCAGCTAAGGGGAAGGCCTCCTGGGAGCTCCAAATGTTCGAAAAAGCTAATTTCGGGCAGAGTTTCCTTCTCTTTTTTGATGGGCCTGCTAAAAACCAGCAAGCATATGTCAGTGAAAGATGCCCAAAAACACTTTGGAAGTGTCTTTGGGCAGCATGCAAAAATTTACAAAAAAATTCTAAGTAACTACTGATTATAAAAACAAGGAAACAACTAAGTGAGGTAAGCTAGAAAGCTTGCCTTCTTAGGATTTTTGCTTGCCTCTTGAGAAGAATGGCAAGCAAATCTCAAGCACAAATTGCTAGATCAAACTTTGAAATGCATAGAAACTCTTTCAACAAGCTTTTTTAATTTTCAAATTTTTTAAACTTGTGGAAAAAGGGAAAAGTAACTAGATCTGGAATTTTAAAATGTACCTTTGAAGCAGACTAGAAATAGAAACTTTTAGGCATCAGATCTACCTTTGATATGACTTTAGATGCTAGATCTAATATGGAAACGTTTGAAACCGAAAGAAAATTTTAAGAAATTTGTGGATCAAAAGTTTAAAAACCCAGAGTAGAGCAAGCAATAAAGGACAGAAAACGCCTCCTTGGTGAGATCAGAGGGACAAAGCTTATTTTCCAATTTTACTAAAAGAAAGGTAGAGCACATTTGCTCATCAATACTCCAGCTTTAGCTTCCTGTAAAAGATTATCAACACTAGCAATGGAGATTAAAAAATACCTGTGTAAACCGAAAGAGACTACAACAACAATGTAGATCCAAGCATGAAATCATACATATATCAAATAGTCTTCCTCGACTTGCAATAAAAGAGTAACCTAACAAGAATTACCTTTTATCTCTACAAAAATACCATTTCCTTCCGAAAGCAAGTTAATCCCAAACATATGCAAGCATGAAAACAAATACAGGTTACCTCACAAATGTAGAATGAGCTCTGTCCAAACATCCATAGATCCCACACAGAAATTGCCTCCAAAGCCTTTCATTCACAATACTCAATAAAACTGTTACAACATTACAAGCAGAGGTTCCACCTTTTGATGCTGAACAAAGGAGAAGAGACCAGCTTATATAAGAAAAGGGAGACCCAAGGGGGCCTCATCAATACTAAAAATGAAGTCAGAGTGTAACTGGGCTTGGACTGAGTTGAACAGAGAAGGTGATTGACACCTCTCTCACCAAACTCCTCTAACGAATCATCAAACTCCAACACATACCAAGCAATGAAAGAGACTGCAGATGATACTACCCACTACCCTCGCGTGAGTGTACGGCTCCTCCACGCGTGAGATAGTCTCACCAACCCAAAACGCATGATCTTTCAAAGAATGACGTGGAATTGCTACAACTCGAGTTCAAGTATTCGCTGATCCAAGCTTTGCCATATGGTAAACTTTATTAATTTGAAAAGGGGGTCCACTGCCAACGCAATTCAAAGATGCCAGCGTGAACAACAAATTTGGCTGACGTCTGCACCCTCTCACGTGAGCTCCACATAACCGTTGACGTCTGCACCCTCTCACGTGAATGATATCATATGATTTTATCAAACATTAAAAACCTTAAACTAAGACTGAAGTGGGGTCCATTCATCCACGCAGCTCGCACTTCACTTCATTAGCATGGACGTCACCTCTTTATCCTCACGCTAATATTCACCCACTAAATCAAAGTTTAATTAAAAACTTTAATTCCAAAGAGATCGTAAGCACTAGGGGTCCCATGACATGTCACCCCACCACTCAAATATTTTAATAATTTTGACTTTTCAACTTTTGACCATAGTTTCAATTTGTCCAGATTTAGCATTAAAATGCTATTTTATGCACTTTTAACCCAAATAATGCCTCACGGGTTTTTTCGGCTGCCCGACTGATGTAGAAAGTGGTCCCATGGGTAAAGTGGACGCTCCGGGTGTGAAAATAAGTGTCCCCACGTCAGAAACGGACTCCGTATCTGACTTTTATTACAATCTGAAGTTTTTTAATTAAACCATTAAAAAATGGCTTAAAAAACGGAAAAATTAATTTTTTGCGGAAATTGACGAAACTCTAGGGGGACCTAGTACATGTCCATACGACTCAATTCGAATGCCTAGCATGGTGAAAAACACCGACACGAAGGCTCTAATAACCTCCCTAGGCCGAAACACCAAGATGACTACCCCAGCTTTGGAGGTGTGAGTGAAAAACTCGGAAATTATTAGTCGTTTGTTCAACAACCAATAATAACCAAGGGAAAAAACACTCTGGGCTAGTCAGCTTGATGCTCAAGTCTGGGAAGCCGAGCCTTTTATAAAAATTTAAATGCTAGGGCATTTTTTACAATTTCCCAAGGGGGTATGAACATGTGTTACAAAAAATAAAACAACCCTGGAGGCCTGAAAGAACTTCTAAACTCTGAATATGAACAAGTATCTTGTTCATCACTGGCGGCTCACTAAAAGTCCAACTAGGTGCAGCCTAGTCGGTAACACAGTGTAGCCATGTACTCACAAGCATCATGTTAGATCTGCTCAGGATCTCAACTATGTTCTTCCCTTAACCTAGGAAGATCTCATCAGGTTTCTACTACACCATCAAGAAGCAATAGGCCAAGATCCTTATCTCAAGCAAAGAGGCTAACTCTCTCTGTGTCTGTAAATATGTCTCTTTGTCTTGGTGAGGAGTAGATCACCAATATATAGCATTACGAACAAGGGGTCATCATCAGCAATATGTTATGAATCCTGAGGCACAACTCTAACTAAATCGATGTGTACCTCCTCATAAATCAACTGAGTAGCTTTCGTCCTTCACGACTATCATGCTCTAATCCATTTTAGAGTTTGTCATGACTCCAACTGGAAGCCAACTGCTTTCCATAATCATCAAAGGAACGAACATCTGTAGTAGAGAAACCGACATTCGTTGGAGCCTTTGCTCCCAATCGCCAATCTCTATATGTGGTCCTCTAGACCTGTGGGTCATGTGTCCACATATGACTGGATGCATTAGGTCCTCGTCTATGTGTTGTCACTGCTGAACAATCATGACTTCCATGGAAGCCGTCCTTCTTCATGATCTGTAGTCTGAGCTGAGAGTCATGCTGCTAGAAGCTTCCTACTTCTAGTCATCTTGCTCTCTCTCAATCACTGAATACCAACAGCATCTATAAGTCCAACACTTTTTCTACAAAACAAGTCTCATCATTCTTCTCTTGTAGGCCATAGCATAAGGTCTTTCCTTACAAGTCAAATTCATTCAAACAGTTAGCAACATTGCATAATCAAATTCAATTTAATCAATGCAATGGCAATAGTTCAACAATTATGTAAGCATCTTAGCTAATGCTTCAGCAACAATACTAAGCACATATGGTAACTATCTGGATGCCTCTATGTCCATTAGAACATATTATCAAGAGTGTCCACTACTCTCAACATGTTAGGAGATATCATCCTAGACTAACTCAATCAAAGTCTTATGGAATGTTGTGCAGCACAATAGGCTATTTAAACAATCATATGCATAACATGTACTACAAGAGCATGTTGCTCGTCAATATCAGTGATATAAAAGAGAACTATATCACATGCTCAACAAACTTCCTTATTCTAGGAATATAGATCTGCATACAACTTGTTATGAAAATTTGTTCAAAACATTCAGATCTAATCTACAAGAGCAATAATAACAATTGGAAATCCAAATACTTATCTTTATTGTTTTGTGGGTAGGATCCCACTACCTCCTTGTAGGAATCATGAGAATCCTCAAATCTTCATCTTGATGGAAACTCGTCGCAATCTAGATCTTCATACATTACTAATGATTATCACATCATCTCTGTTGAATTTTTACCTAGGAAGTGTTTGTTCACTCATGCCTTGGGGTGGACAATGACACTTTAAAAGTGGTCCCTAGCCTAATTAAAAGGAGAGAATGACTTTATGATAAAGTGACCTTTTTAATGTGAGTTTGAGTTTATATTTTAAAAGTGATTTTATGAGTATTAATGCAGGTGTGCATTAAATTCTCACTTACTAATCAAAAGTGATTTTTAATGAGGAAATGAGATAAGTCCTAGATCTCATTTAGTTGGATTTTAATCTAAGCCATTGATTTGGATGTGTAAGTTACTCAATCAAAAAGGGCTTGGGAAAGGCAAATGGGATTCAGTGTTCACTTTAACAAAAGGAAATTTTGAAAGAGGAGAGAGCATGAGAAGAAACAAGGGTTTGGAGAGATTTCTTTCCTGAAATTTGAGAGACAAAGAGAGATAAATTCTGCAAATATTCCAAAGACAAAAAGAGGAAAAATCTGGGCACAATTCCCAAGACAAAATTTGCAGCAGGCACAAATTTTGAAACTGTATCGTGTTGTTCTGTATGACAGCACAATTTTCTAGGTAGTCCATACAACACACAAATCGAGGTGATTTGACCAACGTTTAGTGTTGTTGACAGGCCATACAGCAGCACGATATTCGAGGGAGGAAAAAGGTGTCTGTACATACTACAGAAGCACGTGTGGGTCGTACAACACGAAAATCGAGGCAGGCGTACAGAGTGATTCTGGTAGGCTTTTCGAGGTGTTATCAGGGAGATAAGTACTTGTGTTTTAAGTTGTTTTTTGAGTTGTCACGCCTGGTGGATTCTTCCCGTAAACCTTCATATTTTCAAGTGTTATTTATGCCATGCTTCTATGGAATTATTAGCCTTGAAATTCTTAGTAGAACTTGCCCTTTTTGGACTAGCTCGTTGACTCCTTTTTTCCCTTGTTAGATTGACTCCGCTTTCCCTTGTTGGATTAGCATTTAGCTCTTGGTTCCTCCATCCCTTTTTATTTTTTCATACTACAACAAAGACAGTTTTGCTAAGCATCCCTTTCACCTCGATCGTCACTCAGAGTTAACAACCCTATCATTAAGGAAGTCCCCTTGATTAGAGAAGAGCCAACCTAAGTGTAGGGAAGCAATTATTGAGATGACAATGGGTAACACCTGTAGTTTATAGTTGAGATGGCCTTATTCTTTGGGGCTTTAATCACACATGCTAGTTCAAGTTGTAACATTACATAAATGATGATCAAACACACAGGAAATTAGAAAATTCAATAAACAAAATAAAAAGGTTTAGAAGTTAGAACAATAAACTTTAGTTTTCTCATTAACTCGTTTACCATCATCAAAATTAAAATGTATTATATAGATATTAAATCACTGATACTATCGATTGGAACGCTAACGGAAAATACAAAATAGGGTACATACTAAAACCTTAAATAGAAGAATCTCATATCTCGTCAAAATCATAAAGATCACCACCACTGCTACTGCTCTAACCTTCATCCTCCTCCTCCTTTATATCCCATCCAAGATCTGCATTTGTTGGTGTGGAGGATGGCACCTCAAGAGGATCACCATCATTAAAAGCAACCAACTCTAGCAACGATTCACTAAGATCCAAGTTGTCTAATGCCAACTCAACATGGTTGTCCAAACCCATTTGACTAACTAAATAAGGATATTGGAGATGACAAAAAGATATCAAAATGTAAATCCAAGTATTCTACGACCCTTTATCAGTCAAATCTAAAAATGTTTCCTTTTATAAATTTGTGCAAGCTATGTATTTGAAAGTTAGGATTTTCAAAAATTGGGACTCCTAATAGATTTAATTAGACTATAAAATTTATAGAAGATTATGCTAGTCTAAAATATAGAAAGATATGAATTTTTTGTTTTATAACCTTTCAAATAGTGCACTTTCTTATCTATAGAGAAAAAGCATCTTATCTAAAGAAACATAAATCCATATAATGGTTTGTAAATACACACCAATCTAAAACAGTTTCACAACTTCAAGTGCCTTGAGGTGAAAAATTACAATTATCATGGGAGTATGGTTAATGTTTCAATAGCATGGTTGACTATGATATCAATCAATTGAAGTCCTCTACAACCATTGTACACTATTGCTCCAAATTGTAAAATAACGACAAGTCTAAGCAAAAATTGATGTTTGTACTAAAATGAAGAAATTGAATGCTCTATAGCTTGGACACGTTGGGACACTGTTAAGGTACCTTTCAAACGAACACACATTTGACACAAGTCCTAGCATGTCACATGCTTGACATGCGGGGCACAGATACATGAGCCCTAGGGAGTATGTCCTATTCCCTAACTAATGAACGAAGGATTGAGTAGGGATACCTCTTGTCCTACCATCAAATCACTTATAATGCAGATCTTGTAAAGTAAGAGAATCTTGAAAATGCCAAATCAGAAGGGGTGGGCACCAAACTCCGCTTGGATAATGAATTCAGAAAATAATGATGATGCAATATTTTCAACTTCAACAATTGTTGTCAAGACTTCATCTAAATTGCTCTAGTAACAAAATTGAAAATCACTTCTCAACATGTTGCCAATACACCCAACAAGAAACCCTAACCTTGCTTCAATTGTGGCCACACTTCACATTATGGTATTTAGGTATTCAACATCCTTGAATGGATATGATGAGATAAGATAATCATATTAATGTTTAAGAATGGATATGATGAGATAAGATAATCGTATTAATGATTAACAACAAGAAGCCACAATAGTAATATCATGGTGCCCAAGGAAACACCTAACTGCCAAAAGGAAAACAAATCAAGATAAAAAATTTACTAGAGAGAAAAAAGGGGTAAAACCAAGAGAAGTAACCCTAAGAGGCACTAAGGATTGGGACATCATTATGGATAAGGGAAAAAGAAGAGAACCCATACTCTACAACAAAAGTAGATGTGGAGGTAGAAAAGGAGAAACCTGTCATCATCAATCACCATGGATGTACCATTGCAAAGTCTCAATTACTTGGTCAATCTGTTCAACCACGTTTTCTGTACAGGATTTCCAGACTCTTGGTCACATCATATCATCCAACCGATTCACAAATTGGGACCTAGTGCAAATCCCAATAACTACAAAAAGATCATGGTTGGCCACACCTTTTCAAAGCTTTATGCTGAAGTTCTCCACATGCAGCGTTTGAGAAGCTCAAAAGGAGACACCTTAGAGCTAGAGGACAAGTTGGATTTAGACCGACACACCAACCCATTAATCACATTCTTACACTCTAGGCCATCATTGAGGAGGAACGTCATCGCTCTTCGAAAGAGTATTGCTACTTTGTAGACTTTTGGAAAGCGTTACTTAGTCCCCAAAGAGGCACTGTTCCAAAGACTCAAAGACATAGGCATTTCCATGATTCTCCTAACCACCATCATGCAGTTATAAGAGACGGTGTCGAGTCATCTTCGCACATTTCACGTAGTATCAAACTTCATCAAGAGTACCATTGGTATCAAGCAATGATGTCCTCTATACCCTACCTTGTTTGGGATCTACGTTAACAAGCTAAAATCTTTCTCGTAGGAGCACACTCAGGCAGGAGATGGGTGCCTCCTCCATTAGGTCTTGATCTATATTCTTTTCTTCGTTGATGATATTATCCTCTTGGCCTCATCTCTTGCGAGTTTGCAAAGACAACTAGATGCCTTAGCCCTTTTCTGTGATCTACGTCAGTTAACTGTCAACCTAGGTAAAACCAAGGTCATGATCTTTAATGGGTCGAAGAAGCTCCCCTCAGATCTTCATTTTCTTTTTAGAGGGGAGGAGATCAAGATCACTCGCTCCACTTATTTGGGGGTATAGTTCACTGGGCCTCGTTTCAATTTTATGCATGCCCTTCATCCTCATGTTAACAAGGGATATAGATCCTTTGCACTTGTGAGGGACAGTCTTTCAAACATCATTTTCAGGACATCTCGTCCAAGATATCCCTCATGGACACTCTCTTTCATAATTGTGAAGTTTGGTGCCCATCCCTTTTGACTTGAGATGGTGTTTCACTTAGTCTCATTCATACATTGCATTCAGAGCTTACCAGACTCGGTACAGGGCCAAGACTGCTACCCGTACTTGACCTACCAGATTGGATTCCATCACTTCTGTAAAACCTTCAGGATGCACTTGGTGCTAGTATGCAAGAGTTTTGGCTCTTTTGGAGTCGATTCGTATTACGATAGAGTGACTTCCTCCATTTTAGTATTCTCTGGATGCGCCTAGACACCTCTTGCCTTCCAAGAAGAAGTTGAACAAAATCACCTAGGTTGATATCTATAAGCAGTGTGTACAGGTCACATGGATCAACCCTCAAGGTGGGTCACAACTTACATCCAAAGATGATGTTGAGCATTTCTTGGATCTAAAAGGAAAACCAGTGTTACCTATATCGTCGATTTCTCAACAACATTGCAAGATATCACGACATCTTCTTCGAGGCGATAATATAAGAAAAAATTGACATGATATTTTAGGCGATATTTGAGACAAAAAATCACGATTATAATGCGATTTTTACTGAAGAAATCCCGAGTTGAAACTAAAAAATCAGGCATCCGCGGGGGTCAATAAAACACTCATTTTTTGGTTTATTCTCATCATTCGAGTTGCAAACAAAGTTGTGGGGGAGAGCTAGGGTGCTAAGACTGTCAGCATGTGCAAGAGAGTATTGATCCGTGGAGGACAGCTAGGGTGTTGACTCGCTGAGCAGTGAGAACACCGAACTGTGTAGGAGTCTAGGAGAGCACAAATCCGTGAAGGAGAGATAGGGTGTTGAGCAGTGAGAAGTAGAATGCCGACATGTGTAGGAGAACACCGAATCATGGAGGAGAAGGTCAGTCTGTAGAGGAAAACACGGGTCTATGAAGGAAAACGCTAGTCCAAACCTCAACAGAGTCAAGGTATGTGCATTAAATGGTTTTAAACCCCTCTCCTTTCTTATGTTTTTTCCATTGGGGTTGAAGTTTTGAAGTTTGAACCAGTCCTTGAGGCTTGAACTCTTTGAAGAATTTTTGTCGTGTTGAAGGACTGATGGTTAATGTTTTGAACCAGTCCTTAATACCTTTTGCCCAAGCTGGAAACTAAGCATTATTAACCGCTAACCACCACAAAACCTATTAAGAATATTGAATTTTCTGTTATAAAGCAATCCGAAGTCTGGACAGTGGACATTACATCATAAAATGTTTAAATCGGAATTTTGCATTCGCTAAAATAAAACCCAAAACCCTCATTTTAAATCCATAAAATGCCATTAGTGTGCCTTAGGATCACTTTGAATTTGTAGTTTGCAGTTTGTCAGTTTGGCAGTTGTCTAGCTTGAGAATATTTTGCAATCCCTATTTGTATGATAGTGATTTGTCTAAATATTTTGCAATCCCAGGTTGTCTGATTTCCAATTTTTTACAATAAAATATGCTAAAAACGATTTTTTTATGTTGCAAGTTTCAAACTAGTTTCCAAAATCCATATTACAAAGTTACAAACATGTCAAAGACTTTGGATCCATTCTGGGAGTATGCACAGCCTATAGATCCACATAATCGACAAAACCTTAGATGCAATTTGTGTGGGACGGACATGAAGGGAGGGATAAGCGGGCTCAAATACCACCTCGCACAACTTACAGGCCATAAGGTGGATATTTGTAAAAACACCACTCCTGAAATTATTCATAGGTCCAAACTCACAATTGAAGGGATTGGCAAGAAGAAAGATGAAAGGAATGCTTTGAGGAAGGAACTTGGAATGAGAGTGGTTGCAGGATATGAGACAGTCGGACACACTTCAAGGGGATGGGGGAGTGAGACCTTATCCTCACCTTCCATGATGGCTTCAATTACAGCTCCCTTCTTTGTTCCGCGATCAGCGCTTGGCGAACAACCAGGTATAAGGTCAATGGTAAAGACAAAGGAGAAAAAGGGAGCAGACAAACTTGTGGGTCGATGCCTTTTATGCATTGGCATTCCATTACACTTTGTGAGGAAACCATTCTATGTGCCTATCTTTGAGGAAGCTTCTATTGTAGGGTTGAGGTATAAGCCCCCCACTTATGAGGAGCTGAGAGGGCCCATCCTTCAGGATGAAAAGGCCGAGCTTCATGGGAGGTCACAGGATGCACTGCGATGTCAAATGGTTGGACTAATATGAAGGGTAGGACCCTTGTCAATTTCTTGGTTCATTGTCCTAAGAGAACAATGTTTATAAAATTTGTGGATGCATCTGCACAGGTCAAAGATGCAGCATTACTATGCCAGTTGTTGGATGAGCTCATCCGAGAGATAGGTCTGCAACATGTTGTCCAAATGATAACGAACAATGCTACGAATTATGTGGCAGCTAGCAAGATGCTTATGGACAGGTATCCTACATTGTTTTGGACTCCTTGTGCAGCACATTGTATTGACTTGATCTTAGAGGATATGGGAAGGATTGAGTTTATCAGGGATGGCATTAATTCAGCAAGAAGCATCATCAAATTTATATACAATCATGCTTCTGTGCTTAGCTTGATGAGGCAATTCACTGGTGACAAGGAGTTGGTGCGTTCTACCATCACTTGTTTTGCCACTAATTTCACCTCTCTTCAGTCTCTCCTTACTTCTATGCAAGACTTGCAGACTATGTTCCTTTCAGCTAAGTGGTGTGCTTTATTGCTTAGCACTAAACCAGAGGGGCAGGCCATATTCAAACTAGCGTCATACCGGGAAAGTATTTGGGATGGGTTGAAGAAGGTGTGTACCATTAGAAAACCTTTGGCAAAGGTTCTTCACTTGGTTAATGAAGACAAGCCCACAATGGGCTATTTGTATGAGGCCATCGATAGGGCCAAAGAGGCCATCCATGCCTATTATGAGAACAAGGGGGATGAGGGGCATGCAAAACAACAATTGATATGGGGGGTGATTGATCAGCGATGGAACAATACACTTCATCACCCTATTCATGCAGCAGGGATATACCTCAACCCCACATTCTCTTACTCCTATGGCTTCATGTTTGATGCAAAGGTAATGGATGGGTTCTTGGGGTGTGTCCATAGGATGGTGCCAAGTGTAGTTGATTTTTCAGAGATTTCCAAATACTTGGAAGTCTATAGGAGGGCCATGCGAACATTCGGGTTTGAGATGGTTATTAATGACAGGAAGAACACAATGCCAGGTAAGCTTCGCCTTGTTTCAAAGTTCAATTTCTTTACTTTCCTTGTTTTTAATTTCAAATTTTCAAGCTCTTCTCTTATGTTTCTCCAATTCATCGTAGATACTTGGTGGGAAACCTATGGTTCACGAGTACCTCATCTCCAAAAGCTTGGTGTTCAAGTGCTTAGCTAGACATGTAGCTCTTCTAGTTGTGAGCGCAATTGGAGTGTATTTGAAAAAATACACACCAAGAAGCGCAACAGGTTAGAAAATTCAAAATTTCAAATTAAAATCTAAATTCATTATAACTTGTAATTTATGTCCCTTAGGTTTTGTGTATTATAATTTAATAAATTTATGATCCTCATATATGTTGGATACGGAACACCTAAATGATCTAGTCTACGTCCACTACAATCTCAAGCTGTGGGTGAAGCAGAGAGGAAAAAACCTGATGTGGATGCCATTTCATTGGATGGGATTAACACCACTGTTGCGAGAGTGGAACAGAGGAACCTGCTATGGATGTAGCCCCTAATTGGTTAGAGGCCGAGACATGGGAGGATAAGCAGTTTGAGAGTGTGCCACCACCGGAACCACCAGTTTCACAGCCAAATTCTCAGTTAGAGGGAGCCATATATACAGGCAGTGATAGCAGTAGTAGTGGTAGAGGACTTGATGAGAGTCTACTATATCATCATTCTTCTAGTTCTTCTAGAGTACAGCAGTTTACAGGCACTTCTAGTAGTTCTAGAGAACGACATAGTCCATGCGACCCCCACAACCGCCTGGGATTTCTAGTTCTAAAGGAAGAGCCATTACTAGAGTGATTACCTTTGCCCGTAAAAAGGGTAGACGAAATCCAAAGCTTGCTTTATTTAGTTGATTTCATTGTATATGTCATATGAGATATTATGATTGTAATTTTTTGGTGATTCATGAATTAGGTACTTGGGATCTAGGACATGATTCATTTTTTATGTGTGATGTATCACTGGATGTCTTATACATCTTATATATCAGTTTTCTTTCCATATTCATGTCGCAATATATTTATTTAATGTTCTTGTCGCTTTAGATGTTTAGAAAAAAAATTTAAAAATGAATATTTTTGTAACTTTTTGACAATGTATTGTCGATGGTTGCCGAAATTTTCGCCAATAAATCCGATAATTTCTTTTTGAACCGACGATGATATATTCGTAGACACGATATTTGTAACATTGGGGCAAACTCATTATTCAACCCCACTACACATTCCGCCATTGGGAAGATTTTCTTTATATTCCTTTAGGCCAGTTCAAAGTAGGTGCTCATTGTGTTGGGGTTCAGACGGATCACCAGATTGACCAATCAAACAGGATCTGCCAGGTTTTCCACCTTCGAGGTTGAGACATAGGAGCACTCCATCTTCCGGTATCATGTATACTACGAATCCATGAACAATTCCATTGTCTTTTTAGAGAGATTCTTTCCAAGGAGATTCAAACCTTGACCAGTTTCTTCCAGTACCCTGACTAGAGATGTCTAGCCTTGCAGGAGGCCCTCCAGCTCTGATCTCTCGTGGCCTTTCAGTACCCTAACTCCTCTTCCAGCTCTTTCTATAGACAAGGTTCTATTATTCACTTCCTCCAGTCAGCCTCGGATGTTAGGAAAGATGGTTTCGACATAAAATGGCATACATACACCATTTGTACATATTTCTCCTAGACTGGTTCTCCATCTTTGGAGTTCAATGTCTAGGTTTTAGTCATACTTTTCTGTCTGCATCTCATTTTTCTAGGAGCCGCCTTAGTGCTCTCACTTTGTATGGACATCTTGGTACCAAACAGTCCCATTGACCTACTTGTGTGGGCATTTGTTGGACATTAAAAGAATTATCTTATCTTATCTTATCTTATCTAAAGAATGTCTAGGACTAAGAAGACCCCATTGGGTAATCCCAGGGGAGCTCGACTGCAATCAATGGAAGCACTCCTAACATGTGAGACCAAAGAGAGAAATCCGATATTGTGCACCTAACTTCATGATCTATATAAAGATACAATCTTGTTGAATCCAACTAGAATGTACATGTCGCTATGTTCTTGAGCAAAAGGGGATGAACATCTCCAGTCATCAAGATGGGTTGGAAGAAAGAAATGATCAACCTAGTAGAACTAGGACTCGATGTTATCAAAACTAGACCAAAACCAACAAAATTCAGTCCATCCAACCAGTTTTTGGTTGTTTCAAGCCAAAACCAATGATCCAAACCAACTTGGACCAGTACAGTTCTGAACTAGTCAAAAGAAGCTACTTCAAGACAAAACAAATCAAAATTGGTCCATTTCATTGGTTTCATTGGTTAATTTCATTGATTAACATTACTAGGACTAGATAAGTCCCATAAGGTCTAGACTCTATTGTCTATCATTGGTTGCTTCTCAAATATAGATATCCAAACCATAGTCATCAAACTCGGAATCAGCCATAAATCGACGAGGAAAAAAAGTCAAAGTTTTGAATTTGATTGGGGCGAAATAAAAAACACATATAGTCACCGTTCATCGAAATTCAAAATAGAAAACACATATAGTCACCGTTCATCGAAATTCAAAATAGAAAACACATATAGTCACCGTTCCTTCACTCCAGCAAACAGAAACACCTCCAACAAGCAAGAGAATGAGCAAAAAATAAAAAATCGGTCATTTAAAGTTTCCCTAGGTGCGGATTCCATAAAATTGTGAGTTAACTTCCTTGGATGGTTTAAATCATGAGTTTAACTTGCATTGACCAAGTCAAACTTGATCAACCTAAGTTCAACTCGGGACAGTTTGAATAGGATCATTTAGTGGTCGATTCAGATTTAAATCGGGGAATCGTGATTGCTGTGACATTAGTCCAAACATCTATCAAATTCAAATAGCATAAAAACATAGCAAAGAACCCTCCTAAATCTCAATATAGGCGATAATCTCTCCCCCATAATAAATGAGACACCAAAAAATGAAGTGCTCCTCAGTATCGATCACTCATAAATAATACAACTAATGTAACCTATCCATCTATGGGATGCATCATGCACTGATCAGAGTCAATATGTAATTGGTGAGAACAAAACCTCAAATAATCTAGTGAGATCCTAAAGGTGTTTGACCAATGGCGTTGTTACCACCTAAGTTGTACTTAGTGGTCTTTTATCAAGTGAGCCTGGTGAACCGAACAAAGATTTTTTGTTCGGACTTCAGAAGACCTTCGGAAGTTCTTCTGGGAAGTACTTCTTGTACTATATCACATGTTCATACCCCCATGAGGGGATTGTAATAAATGTTCTAGCATGATAGTGTCTGTAAAAGACTCGGTCTCTTAGACTTTATTTGTAAATCCAATCAGCCTAGGGTGTTTTTTCCCTTGGTTATTATTGGTTGTTGAATAAACAACTGATAATTTCTAAGTTTTTCACTCAATACCTCCAAAGTTGGGGTGGTCGGCTTGGCATTTAGGCCTATTGAGGTTATTAGAGTCCATGTGTCAATGTATAAACATGCTAGGCATCATGGTTGAGTCATATGAACATGTCTAAGTCCCCCTAGGTTTTTTTTTTTTCAATGCTTTTTATTAAAATTTAATTTTTCCAAAACTTAGACTATTTTTTAATAGTTTAATTGGAAAAATTGGTTTTGTAATAAAAGTGGGCTCAATAATCAGTTTCAGCCATGTAGGTGCTCATTTTCAAGCTAAGAGCACCCAGTAAACCTATAGACCCACTTTTTCCAAGTTTTGAGTGATTTTCCATCACTCAAGTCAGAAAGCCCCAAAAAATCAATTATTGATTATTTTAATTAATAAATTGATGAATAATGGAGCAAATCGAAAATCCTAGATCAATGGATTCTCAACCGATTTGATTGAAATCAGTCTCATCGGCACCAGATTGACTAGATCTGACAAATCCTTGACTAACGGAGGTGATCTGGGTGGATCCAGAGTTGAACTTCAACTTCCTTTATGGGGAATTGCGCCCTCTCTCTCTCCTCTACATGTGTGGGCTCTTCTGGGAGCTCTGTGGTTGATGATTCACTCAGCAGGTTGATGTGTCAGCTCAATCAGCCCCCCGATTGACATTCAGACTCAATAGAAGCTCATTCCAGCTTAAGATCAGGCATTGATGGACTCTCCTTCAGCTACAGTGGTCTATCTCCTTGGGATTTGCGCCCCCCTGGGCTGGGGTTTCAATTTTGTGTATAAATAAAGCATGGTTGCCTCCTTTCCGAGTTAGTTAGAGTTGGATTGAGGAGCCATTGCTATTGTAATACTGTGTAATATCTTTTGCTATTGGAATAAAGTGAAGCTTTGGAGGCAAGATGGTGTCATGTCATTGTATGTGTGGATGAGAATTGCCATGTTCCACCGAGGTAACCTGTATCTATGTTCATAATTTGCTGATTGTTTATGGATTCATTGCTAAGATTGATAATAAGTTTATTATAATCTTGATAGTAAAGTTGTTAGTTAATAAGTTTATTGGCCATCTCTTTCCTTTTTTATGCATGTTTAAAGATCTAGATTCAGCATGTTTTATAAGTTTATATGCATGTTATTCTGAAATCTCTATGTATGTATTAACTAGATCTCACAAGTATTTTGGCAAGTCTTTGGATTCAGTTGCAGGTTCCTAGCTTGGAGAGGATGCTGATCTAGTTTGCTTCTTCACTCTCTCCAAAACCATTCAAAGGCATAGTCCCTCAACATTCCACCGGAAAGCTCCACGGTTGATCTTCAAGGCTTCCGGCAACAAATGCTCTTCTTTTCCTTTTTCTCCTTCAAATTTTTCTAAAATCAATCCGGTTATTTGTCTGCAGCTTTAAAATTGTTTAGATCTATCAATTTCAAAGTTTATTTTACATAGATCTTGTCGCCTTAGAGCTCATAAACTATATCTCATTCCTAAAAGAAAATTTACAAGCATTCTAGATCTAGTTTTAGGGAAAATTGTCATTTTTCAAAGCTGTGAAAGTAGATCTAAAACTTGTTGAATGCATGGTTGTTTCCTTAGAATATAAAAAGTTATATTTAGCAATTTAATTGCTTCAAATTGGCTGCCCCCAAAGCAGGCCAAGATCCCAAGGAAAGCTTGCTAAGCTTGCTTTCCTTGGTTCCTTTTCCGCTTCTATAAAACTAGTTTTAACTTAGAATTTTTTGGGTAAAAAGTTTGTTAAGTACTTTTGGGCATATTTAACTGTGATAAGCTTGCTGGTTTTTAACAAGTGTAACAGAAAAGAGGAGGAGGTGCTGTCCGGAAAGCATTTTTGGACCATTCGAACCCCCCCAGGGGGTCTCCGTCTTCCCAAAATTTCAATTTTTTGCAATTTGTAAACCTTTGGTCTCATTCCATATAAGGACCAAGTGGATTAATTTCAGTTTGCTAATATTGTAATTGCTGCTAATAAAAAGAAAAATCTTTTCGAATAGGCTCTTTCGAGCCTATTCACCATCCCCCTTGGGGGGATTTGCGTCCGTGTCACTTTTTACTTTTTGTTTATCTTTTTTCAATCTAGTGTAGTTCTAATCTGCAGGGTAGTATACTTTGACTTATAATCATTGTCATATTCCATATCTGGTGGTTTCAAAATAATTTTAATACTTAACCCACGAGCCTCCTTTTGAGCCAAAAGGTGAAAAAAGGGTTGTGGTAGTCTAATTAGAAAATTGTGGTTTGCTTATATGTTTATGCTTCATCTGCTATCATCATTTGTTTTAGTAATCATAATAAAATCAACCCTCCTTGATTCCCCGATTGAGGTCCACTTGGACCGAAAGAGGTTCCTAAAGGGTTTTCTTTTTAATTAGGGTTTTCTTTTTAATAAGAATACCTCTTTGAAATTTACTGAAAACAACAAAGGCTCCAGTGTGTATGCTCTGTACTTGGCTGCGGTTCGTCTGATCAGTCAAGCTACATCAAAAGCACTTGATTGACTAGATTAATTAGTCTTCACCTCCCAAATTGACAAACCATCAGGTGAAAATCCAACGCCTCAAACGAACTGTAAACGGTGGCAAAATACCCAAAGGAGTGGGAACAACTGGAAAGTGACCTCGAGGCGCCAATCTCTGTCACACCCTGATGGGTGCATTATGAACAATAGTCTCCGAGACTCCGTTCCAGCCGACAAACCACCTTGCGCGTAGCCGTGAAAGTTCACTTTTGGACATACTCCAAGTACCCCTCGGGTATATCTGGAGCCCCCTTTTCGCCTAGTTTAATTCATTCAGATTCCACATTAATTTAAAATATACCAAGAGACATTTGCAAAACATTCATTCAAGTGCATGCAAGCACATTATTTTTCTGTTGACTCCATTCAAGGCACTGGTGATTTATTTGATCATTTCTTTCCATTATATATATATATATATATATATTGAGTGTTATTACTGTGCTTATCTGCTTTAAATCTTGCATCTTGTTATCTTTTGTTTCCACTGATTAATTTCAGAACTCCTAAACAACTTAATCAATATAATACCATCACACTAAGTAATTAGCCTTAGTAATTTAATAGGGTCTACCCCCTTGGCTTCGTTAGGAGTTAGCCTGAATGGTGGAGTCAAGAACAACGTGACAGCGTTGACTCGAGACTTGCCCCCAAGGACACACCGAGTGGCTTGAAGATTTCTGCCACGTAACCCAGGTGTGTGAAAGGCGGCAATAGGCGTTAAATGTAGTCAAGCACGACAATGAGTTTGTTCATCAACTATAAAAAATGTTTAAAGTAAAAGGCCATCTTAGTTCCCTAATGTTAGGAGGGGAAAATCAAGTGAACAATTTGTCAATAAATGTCTTATGTGATCACCTTATTGATCGCCCATTTTGGAGGGAGGAGATGGTTAGTGGCATGCGAAGAACAGTTGAAGGGACGAATACCCTTGATAAACATGCCAATGGACAAGAGTGAAGAAGCCTCTTAGAAGCAACATCATCTTCGCCCTTGTATATACATAAAGGCGGACTCATGTGTTGAACAAAGGGTCAAGTATGGATACCTCCCCTATCCTACCATTGAATCATTTATGATGAAAATCATATGGAGAATGGAGACAAGCTTGAAAATGCTTTGAAGACACAAGGGGTGGACGCCAAAGACAGCATGGATAATGACCTAAGTAAATAATGACAGTGCAATATTTTCAACTGCATCTGAGTCATTGTTGTTTCGACTTCATCTCATCCAATCTAGTAGTGCAATTGAATATTACTTCTCAACATGTTGTGAATTAATGGAGTTGATATATAGTCGACGTAAAGTCTATTCTCTCAATGTCCTTGTTGTTGATAACCTTTTAATGCCATCGAAACTCTTAACCTTCTTCAATAACATCACAATGAAAAATTTTAAGACATTACAAGTAAATATTTATAACTTCAACAGTTTTTCCAATCTTTTCTCAAACACATCTGTCTTACTCAATAGGTAACAAAATGAAACTTATAAAAGTTTACTTTCTAAAACTTTAAAAACTTAGCTTCTAACATTTTCTTGATGACATCGCACCATCAAATCACCATTCACAAATATGTTTTTGTTAGATTGCATAAATTCATGGGCAACTCCAGAGGCAATCCTTAAATAAGCTCTAATAAAACTGTTAGAAATTTAAAGAGTGCACGTACATTCATCATAAACACGAGAATAGAGAGAGTATATATATTATAGAGTTACATTAATACCACAGAAAATACCCAACACAACGTTAGCCCAAGGTTGCCTGTCCATGTACAAGACTTTGTACCACTCCCTCAATTACATCATATCCTTACACTATTAATAGTGACATGGACTCATTATTGTGTATTTAACCACCTAACACTAGCAGTACAGCAATTGTTACATTCTCTCGCTTATCATGTCACTAAACATAACATTAAATTTTAAACACAATATGGTCACATAAAACAGATATTCAGATATTAACGCATACTGTTGCAGATCACTATTTGCTCCAACAAAACAGACCTGCAATAAATAGTACCGCAACCACAACACAGGATGATAACCACTCCTACAAACATGCTGGTGAAAGTGAGGAAGGACTCTGACCCATAACAAATAAATCTGATAAGAAAAAGTACTGCATATTGACGCATTAGAGTCAACCAAGTTAGAAAAAACCCATCCTCTAAAAGGATAGTCAGGACACAGCTTCTAAAGATTTTCTTTAAATAGGCCCTCAGAGAATATGAATGATTGGATTTGAATAAGCCGAACAATCAGGTTGTGGTGTGAAAGAAAACAAATACAAACTTGTTGTTTTCCTATTATCACAATCTGCAGTTCAGGAAGCCAAGTGAACAAGACTTGAAGACAGTGGCAGAGATTCACCAAAAAAAAAGTGCAAAACATAAAAACCAGAATGACAATGCACAAAACATTGCTACTTAACTCTTCAACATAAAAATATAGCAAATATTGATGTCAAAACATGTAAATACCTTTACAACAGCTGTAGCTGAAGCTGAAATAGAACGCAGATTATAACTGTCAAGAAGGAGATAACAGTAAAAGAAATGTTCAAACACTAGCAAACCAGGGATCAAAATATTGTATATGAAACAGAAAAACTAGTTGCTAAAAATCACTAACCCGCCTTCTAGAATAACAAGCAATTTTCCCTTGAATAGATCACTCAACATCTTAGTCATATATGCAAAACCAAATGGAGTGACCTGAAAAGAATTAGAGATTTGTCAAAAGCTTTAGAAGCAGGAGAAGGCCAAGATTGTAAGCTGATCTATCAGAAGCCTCTTATAGAAGACTTATCAATGACTTCCTCTGTTGACAACATATGTTTAATTATTCCAATATCATAACTGTTCATAATGGCCATGAATAATCTTTTTTCATAGATTTACTTTGGAAAGGTTACCATTCAAATTAAATGTATTAACCATTCAAATACATCATAGTATCAATATCTACTATCATATTAAATGTATTAACCATTCAAATACATGTAAAATATAATGGCTGAAACCATAATGGATACTAGATGAAAACATTACTTCGCAACCACCAAGAGGATCACCCTTTGCAGCATCAAATCCTGCTGATATGATTGTCAAATCAGGTGCAAACTGTTCACCTAAAATTCAAACACAGGAGGATATTATGTTACATTAGTACAAGAAGTGATGTTTCCTTGATACAAAAGTCCTTACAATACAAGATACTTCTATATACATGTTTTCCATGCATAGTAAGATTGGCTTTAAGATGCATTCTGCATCAACATGTGCTGGTGGAGAAAATGAGCAATACTGAAGTCAACAATGGTAATACTGATAACAGAGTGAATCGAAATAAACATAAAGATTATGAAGACAAAGCAGCAGACAACCTCACTCAAAATGGACCACTTGCATTTCTTCTTTTCTTTTTCCGTTTTAAATATTGGCATTAGCAGATGAAACTAATTATAGTGTCTTAAAGTTCGAGTATTGTAGATGGAAAAAGTATGACTAAAACATATGCAACACAATGCAAATATTTCATGGATTTTTGGACAAACAGAATACCACAAGTTTATTAGCAATACTTTGTTATCTAGAATGTTCAACCAAATGAGGAAATTCTTGTTGCATTAAGAAATATTAAAGTTCTAAAACCAAGGTTTCTCCTGTGCAAATTTTGAAACTACGGCATGAAATAGAATTGACAGGGTTCAGAGTGTATTGGCTAGCCAAATCCTATTTACTCTTTTTCATTGCCATCCCATAGATCCTGTTAGGGTCTTCCGAGGATGATAATAAAAGTTTCATTTCCTTCCATTTCAGGCAGAAGCATATCCATAGACTATATTATTAGTGAAATAATTTTTTTTAATATTCAATTAAATTTTGCAACAAGCAGCAACTATCTTAATAGACTACTACGGCTGGGAGGTTTCTTTTGTTGAATCAACCTAGATATCAGGAGAAATGCAAGGATTATAACTTGATTCAAAACACCTCCTCTTTTCATGAAATGTCAAAGCCTTTTCAGCATAGTAAAACACTTTGAATTACCAATATAAAACACCTGACAGGTCCCCTTGAAACCTTCCAGGGAAGGACATTACCAGCCAAACTTAGATGAAGCTGAAAAAGCCATTCCAGGCAGGCCAGAGTCCCAGACTGTGGAGGATTTTTAGGTTACAGTATGAATATATGACTGCTATTTACCTAGACAATATAGAAACTGACCCGAACAGCCAAGCTGAGATGAAGGCACTGACAGAAGGATCAAGGCCTACCTCATATTGGGAATGGAAAATTTTGAATTAGAAGGATATTCTAAAGCTATAATTAATCTAATCCGAGATGTGGCCTATCAGAAGTTAGAATCTCAGAACAAATGGGTTAAAGAAGTAACCCTATGGAGATTGGATATAAGATAAGATTTGATAAGAGGAGACTACCATATTAGTATCCAACAAACTACCACAATAGTACGTCGATGGAACACAAAAGTGAAAGCACTACAAGTACATAGCTGGAGGGAAAATGCAACTCCTATCAATAACATACAAAAAACAAAAGCTAAAGAGCTAGACCAGTATCATAAATACTAATACAGATATAAAACCCATGTTGAACATAAAATGCAGACGTCAAGGTATGTCAAAGCTAGAAGCAGAATGAAGGGAGTGTTACATCCCAAACCTGAACTTCAAATGTTATAAAGTCCTACAACAAAGTGCAACCCTAGAGATACTTAGGATAGTGCCCATTGTCACCTTAGAAACTCTTCCAGTCAATTTCGTCAGCTCTTTTCCAGCACAAGGGGAAAACCCAAGAAAAGAGTGTTTTTTATGCTTTCTTCAAGATGGATGATTGAATTTAGTCAATGTACCAAGACCACTGCCTATTCAATTGGGTTATGGAGTCAAGACCAAAGAACAAGAGAGTTTAACTGTCATAAAGAAGCGTAGTTAGGCTATCAACAATATGGATCTTTTCAACCACATCTTTTCAATATGTATAACAGAAAAGGAGGGTCCTTCCTGTAGAAAAATGACAAAAACTCTTCCCACCCCACTGTTCATACACAGTCACCAAATATTTTTGTCAAACACTTTACGAATCCATTGACATTAACTTCTACACTAAAAACTAAGCTTGCACATACATTAACCATCAACAATAACTTGTCTTTAAGTTAATATACTAACTGTAAAGTACATTAGCAGCAGAAAATTTTCATTAACAGCAGACTGTAAATGCATTTAACACAGGGATTTGGTCAAACACAGACACTGGAAAAACCCCACACCTTGGCAAAAACCAGTAAGAGTTTTACTGAGCTTTGTAGGAAAGATTCAGAGAGTTACAACAGCAATACAAATTCAGTAGAAGATCCACTGTATCTTACTCAACTCCACTTATTGAAAACTGTGCCAAACACATCATTAAAACAGGCCCTAACCTCTGCCTTCAAAACTGTGGTTAGTTTTCAGCAGTATAACCTGTAGAATACAGACTCTCTAACAGCAACTATACACCTCAAAGTCTGAGCAAAACAGCAGTACAGTCAACAGAAAAAAATAACTTCAAAATCTGAGCCCACAGGCTATCTCGACTTCTGTGCCTATTCTTGCTGTACGGCCCCACAATCTCAGCTATACAGCCTCCCTTCTGCTGTACGGAACAGTCTTTTTCTGCTGAAAATAATCTTGAAATGTGAGCCCCTTCACCTTGGGAATCGTGCCCTTTCAAATTAATGCCGGTCACTCCTTGAGAAACATGCCCCCCTTCTTGGAAATGCGCCCTCAGTCCAGCCAACTCTATCTTCCCATTTCTCAGCTCTAAAACTCCCTCTCCAACCTACCTTGGAACTCATGCCTCTTCCTCTTGGAATGCGTAGCTCACCAAAAACTCTCGTTTTGGATGATTAGAAATGAAGCCTCAAATCTCTTTTATCTTCTCATTAGGGTAACTCCTCATGACTTTTCAATTCCGCGGCTGAGATTAGATCTTCGACACGAGATCTAAGGCTAGGATTTAATCTCATGTTCACATAAATTCAGTGTTACACGGGGACGCGTCCCGACGTTTCGAGCGTCCTGGGGACTCCGAAAATCCACCCGAAACGTTTCGGGACGTCCCCGTTTTGCCGAGATGTGGGGGGACGCAGGCCGAAACGTTTCGGTGGGTGGCGAAACTTGGGGGGACTTCCTGGCGTCCCCCCCCCCGAAACTCCGAAACTTCGCCGAGACTTCCTAAGGATATTTTCGATTTTTTTTTATTTTTTTTCTTAATTTAAAAAAAAAAGTTAAACAAATTTAAATAATTCATTAAAATTATAAATTTTATAAACTTATTATACTTATATTATATAACTGATATTATTTAATATTTATATATTATTTATAAAGTTAAATTATTTATAAAGTTTTTAAACATTAAAAAAAATCAAAAACTAAAAATAAAAAGTTTAAAAAATTTAAATAATTCATTATAGCATGGACTCTATTATAGACTATAGTTATTATTCATACCGATGACTAAGTCTTTGACTCTTTCCTATTTTTGAGCAATCTTAATTTACTATTTTAGTATTTAGTATTTCAATGTCTTTAACCTTTAGTGTTATTGTTTATTGTTGAGTGTTTACTAGTTTAGTCATTTTAAATTTATTGCAATTTGCAATCTCTGTTTCAAATTAAAAATTAAAACTTTAATTATTTTGTTGATGTGCAGTATCATACTATCTAGATTCTAGTATCATTGATTCATTTTCAATCACTTAAAACTTTAAAACTTAAAAGTCAAATCTGAAGATTATCAAATATGATGTGCATGTTAGTCATAGATTCATATTGATACATAATAGATTTATAAATTATTATTAATATAATGATAATCTTAATGAATCCTGTAATGTGTTTGAACTTTGAATTTTGCATTTACATTGCATGGTTGCAGATTCCAGAATGATGAATGTTTGTTATTGTTAGGATTTATATTTTTCATATTTTTAATATTTTTAAAATTTGTATGACTATCGCGTCCCGCCGTCCCTGCTGAATTTCTCTAAAATTTGGGGGTGGTCTCCACACGTCCCGAATGTGCGTCTCCCCGAACCCGCGTCCCGCCGTCCCGGAACCTTGGGGGAACATTGCATAAATTCCTGAAGTGAACAATATAATAAATCTTTTCTTTTCAAAAAGTCACTTTTACCCTAAATATTATAAAAGTGCACTTTATAACTTAAAAGCCACTTTATAAACATAATAAAGTACAACTCACTTTTAAATTATAAAGTCACATCAAAAGAAACTTTAATAAATGCACTTTAATAAAGTCACCTAATGACATTAATGAGACCCCATCACCTCGAACACCTGCACCTAGGCACAAGATGCGGGAGTACCTCTAAGCTACAAAATGCTAACACTCCCTCTTAGCGAGGGAGGTACTACTAGCATCTGGATCAGCCTCCAGTCTACTCCCTCCAACCGCCTCCCTTCTGCTGTACGGAACAGTCTTTTTCTGCTGAAAATAATCTTGAAATGTGAGCCCCTTCACCTTGGGAATGGTGCCCTTTCAAATTAATGCCGGTCACTCCTTGAGAAACATGACCTCCTTCTTGGAAATGCGCCCTCAGTCCAGCCAACTCTATCTTCTCATTTCTCAGCTCTAAAACTCCCTCTCCAACCTACCTTGGAACTCATGCCTCTTCCTCTTGGAATGCGTAGCTCACCAAAAACTCTCGTTTTGGATGATTAGAAATGAAGCTTCAAATCTCTTTTATCTTCTCATTAGGGTAACTCCTCATGACTTTTCAATTCCGTAGCTGAGATTAGATCTTCGACACGAGATCTAAGGCTAGGATTTAATCTCATGTTCACATAAATTCCCTAAGTGAACAATATAATAAATCTTTTCTTTTCAAAAAGTCACTTTTACCCTAAATATTATAAAAGTGCACTTTATAACTTAAAAGCCACTTTATAAACATAATAAAGTACAACTCACTTTTAAATTATAAAGTCACATCAAAAGAAACTTTAATAAATGCACTTTAATAAAGTCACCTAATGACATTAATGAGACCCCATCACCTCAAACTCCTGCACCTAGGCACAAGATGCGGGAGTACCTCTGAGCTACAAAATGCTAACACTCCCTCTCAGCGAGGGAGGTACTACTAGCATCTGGATCGCCCTCCAGTCTACTCCCTCCAACATCTGAAGCTTCTCCCTCTAGATTTTAAAGCTCCTCAGATACCTGCACTAGATCAACTATTAAAGGTGTCCGCCAGACCACTGTGAACTAAGAACTCTGCTCACTATCTTGCTCGTCCTCAAGAGCCATCTCATACCATCTCTTTAAGGACTACTCACAGAGCTGCAAGAATCCTCTTCACCGGCTGCAGTCACTGTTGCCACTGAATCTGACCTCCCACCAGACTCACCATCCACAACTCGTCCTCTTAACATGTATATGTTGCTTTCTTGAGTGCCAATCACTCGTGTTGCATCCACACCCTAACTCGCCGGATAAATAATAACTCGTCCCTCCACATGAAGGACCACATATCCATCATCTTATAGAGCCGACAATGAGGACAAATTCTTTTTAGCTCTAAACAAGCATCACTCCATCAATCTCCACATAACCTCCAAACTTGAGTTGGAATAGGACATGTCCAACTCCCACTGCATGGGTGCGTGCATACCCATCCTCCACAAGTATAACTCTGTCTGTATCAGTCAACTCTAGGAATATTTCCCTTGTTCTAGTCATATGTCCTGTTGCTCTGCCATCTATGTACGATGCACCATTGGCCTCATACTCATCTACATTGTTTCCTGAAAGAACTGAGACTAGCGAGAATTCCTGCTCGAACTTCTTCACAAACTCTTCCACTTCAGTTGAAGTGGCAGCCTCATACCCTTCTTTCTTCTTGTTCTTCTTCTTGTGAGGACACTACCCAGCATAGTGTCCCTAGCCCTAGCAACGAAAGCATCTCACTTTGCTCATATCCTTCTTACACTTGGCTCCACTGCTTGAACCACTCTTCTTCTTCCTTCTTTTCGCTGCAAGGGCCACATTCTCTTCATTAACCTCTTTCTGCTAACATGTGGAAGTGGAGCTAGATATTGGCTCTTCCTGTGTTGAATCGTCCCAAAGTCTATCCCATGAAGGCATATGCTCTCTGGCTACAATTGCACGTACAAAGTCATGTTAAGGTTCTGAGAAGCCATTAAAGGCTACTCTCACCAACTCTGCATCATCCACCACCTCATGAAAAACACCCAACTCATCACAAAGCTATGTAATGCGGGTCAGATATGATGAAACATTTTCTGTCTTGGTCATTTTGATTTCTCTCAGCTTCTTCCTCAAAACAATTTTCCGGTTTTGATTATCATCTTGAAACAACTTTATCAGGGCAGCCAACATCTCATAGGCATGCTTCTTTGCAGTCACATGAGGCATGAGGTGATCTTTCACAACACCTAGAAGAATCTGCCTTGCCTTTACATTCATCCGATTATACTCATCCAAAAGGATAGGATCAGATGGTACTGGGTACACTTCTTTGGTCATCTCCCACAACCCAACCTCATCCAACAACAAGGTGACCCTCTCCTTCCATGGAATGAAATTCTCTACTCCCAAAAGTATGCCCTCATACCGCAAACAAAGTGTCAAAGACATCTTCTCAGACCAACCAACAGCTCCTTAACTCTCAGCAATTCACGTGCTTCCCACTGTGTCAAAATCACTTTTCAGTTGTCACAAATAGCAACTCTCTTGCACACACAGCTACACTAAATCAACACTTCTCATGCAAATATCTTGCACCCTCAGCTGCTCCAACAATCCACTGAAAAATCAGAGCCTTAGCACTGACACCATGTAGAAAAATGACAAAAACTTTGCCCATTGTTCACACAGTCACTGGAGATTTTTGTCAAACACTTTACTAATCCATTGACTGCTAAAGTTTTGGTTAGGTTAGGGTTTGATATAAGCAAATTGAAATATATACTTTAATGCATAAAACAAAACTAAAATAGAACTAGATCCAAAACAGTATTGTTGTAATACTTCAAAACATAATTTTCATCTATTTCAACTTTAACACTCAAATGATCACTGTGTTAAAGTTGGTCCTTGAGATGATTTACCAATTGCCATACACAAAACATGAACAATTACAATATTATAACTAATGAAAAGAACAGTAGCAATGTACAGGAAATAAAGCAGAAATAGCAATACTAGTTAACAAAGAATAATGATAGTCTAGAACGGTTTGGATCAGCCTTATACTCAAATACTTTTAGGTTTAGAACTTGTCACTAAAAGGACAAGTTACTAGAGGAACAGCTGACATACTTTGAGAGAGAGAGAGTTAATGTGTTGTAGGTTAAGGTTAGATACATACAGTAGTAAACAAGATACCCCAGTCATCAAGTGTGAAGACCGTTGTCATTTAGGGCTTAACACAGCCACAACTCAGTTCAAGATGGGTTGCAAACAAATCAAGGCCAGAGAGGTAAGGTCAAATCAGCCACGACCTAGCTAGAAGAGGTTACCACAATTCACATTAAGGATGAGGGAGATCATCATAGTCCATAGCCCAGCTAGGAGAGATCAACACGGTCACAGCCCACTAGGATACACAATCGTAGCACAGTCACAACCCACTACTATACACAGTCACATCCCACTAGTATACACAGTCACAGCCCACTTAGGATGGGTCTTACACAGTCATAGGATACACTGTCACAACCCACTTAGGATGGGTCTTACACAGTCATAGGATACACAGTCGCAGCCCACTAGGTTTAGCAACGTCCAAGCTAACAATCTATGAGCAACTGACGGCCTATATCAACAGTAGAAAAAATGATCTTGGATCAACCAAAGTAGTCATGGGTCAATTTCATAGTCACGGCCCAACAGGAGAGACATCACACAATCCACCAGTCTGCTGCAAAATGTCACGGCTCAGCAAGAGGCACACTACACAGTCCACAGTTCACGGCTCGTCAAGGGCGACACTAACACTCCACAAATCTGTTGCAATAGGTCACATCCCAGCACAGTTCACGGTTCAGCAAGAGAAGGAAGCAACCCTCAAACTCGGATCTGATAACCCAGGGATGAAACAGCAAAACTCTAGCAACATGCTCCTTGACGCCAAACATAAAGATCAGAGCTGAGATCTAACTTCTTGGATGGATTACAATGAAGCATAAGCTTGCCTTTATAATTTGAACCCTGGTTTTTAGGGTGGTTACCAATAAAACATAAAATAAGATTAAGTAGACTTAGAATAGGGTACTAAAGGTCATATGGTCAATAACAATAAAACAATAAAATAAAAGTCATCATACCAAAGGTACACACAATAGGGGCGCTAGGACCAAGTAAGAAATAAAGGACCATAAGTCAACCAAAGGGGTCATAATAAGAAGGTAAGACAACCCTCGTACCCACAAGACCAAGGTGTACCATAAAGGTGGACAAACAACCCCTTTTACCCATAGGACCAGCAAGACCAAGGACTTTAATCTTTTCTCTCTCAAGGTATATTGTCACATGTGTTCCATATATTATCATCACTGTATAAGGAAGAAGATCCAAACTAGATGATGTGATCCTCAGGTCCTCAGTACTGCTCCTAAGGGTTAGGTGCTAGCGACATCATTAAGGGATGGCCATTCCCTTGAGAAACAACCCAGCAATAACCAATTAGGAGAAAGGACATCACACATCATCATCTTGGTCAACTTGACCAAGATCCACCTAGTTAATTAACCAGGAATGTAACTGCAGGAACTGGTTGGTCCCAAAGCAAGAATCTACCTAGTCCCAGACCAGGAATGTCTCTACCTCAACCTATACGGGATCTGCTTGGTCCCGGACCAAGAAAGTGCCTGTTCCCAGACCAGGAACCCTAGAGGCATATAGGGGCGCTAACCATGTTCAGGACTTTGCCATGGCATCAACCTGCTTGGCCTCAGTCCAAGAACCCCAGGAAACTACTGGCGGCCCTAAGGTACCTACTAGGGTCTTACTCTGCCCTAGCTAACTAACTAGGGTACCATCCTCCCTGAGAATGGGTCTCGTAAGCTCACTATCTTTAACATTGACATTAGTTTCTACAGTAAAAACTAAGCTTGCAAATAAATTAACCATCAACAATAACTTGTTTGTATGTTAATATACTGATTGTAAAGTACATTAGCAGCGGAAAATTTCCATTAACAACAGACTATAATACAATTAACACATGGATTTGGTTAAACACATACCCTGGAAAAACCCCACACCTTGGGGAAAACCAGTAAGAGTTTTATTGAGCTTTATAGGAAACATTCAGAGAATTACAACAGTAGTACAAATTCTGCAGAAGGTACATTGTATCTTACTCAGCGCCATTTCTTGAAAACTGTGCCAAACACTTCATTAAAACAGGCCCTAACCTCTGCCTTGAAAATTGTGCTTAGTTTTCAGCAGTATAATCTGTAGAATGCATACTCTCTAACAGCAGCTATACACCTCGAAGTCTGAGCTAAACAGCAGTACAATCAACAGCAAAAAATTACCTCAAAATCTGATCCCACAGGCTATCTCGATTTCTATGCCTATTCTTGTTGTATGGCTCCACTATCTCAGTAGTACAACCTCCCTTCTTCTGCTGTAAGGAACAATCTTTTTCTGCTGAAAATAATCTTGAAATGCGAGCCCCTTCACCTTGGGAATCATGCCCTTTCAGATTGCTGCAATTAATGTGGCCACTCCTTGAAAAAGTTGCCCACTTCTTGGAAAATGCAACCTCAGTCCAGCCAACTCTATCTTCCCATTTCTTAGCTCCAAAACTCCCTCTCCAAGCTACCTTGGAACTTGTGCCTCTTCCTCTCCTCTTGGAATGCGTGGCTCACCAAAAACTCTTTAATCCTATGTAGCACGGGAACTGCTCCCGACTTTTAGGAAACTCGTTCCTGAAGTTCCGACGTTCCAGGGAACTTGGGAACTTGTAGGGAACTTTCCCAATCCAACGGAAACCGTTCCAGATTGTTGGGAACTTATTGGGAACTTTCAACCTCTAAAATCGAGAACTTGGGAACTTTTTTTTGCATGTTTCCTCCATTGGGAACTTCCACACATTCATGATCACCATGTTGGTTGTTAACAACATTCTTATTTCCTCGCGACCGTACATATACATGGTTGACTCAGAATTTTTTCTCCAGAAAATAAGTTGCAATAAAAGTCTTTTTCGTGCTACCTTGTCAAGTTGGTGCATTAATCTCTGTCTACTGCTCATGCTAGAGTATTCACTTGTCCCTACGTTGAATTGTAATTACCGCTAATCAATAATAAATGTAAATCTATTTTAACGTTTTATATATTAAATAAAAGAAAATAAATTTATTTGTTCTACTATTTACTTTATGAATAAAAAGTAAACTATAACTAATTGAAAATGTTTCCAAATCTTACTTTGAAACTAAATTCATGTATTACATTTAAATAAAAATTATCTTGATTTTTATTTTATAATAATTAAATTTTGAATGTTTATACACCTTTGCAAATACCCTAGCATAAAATGTCTTGTAAACATATAATATTCTAATACATTTTAATTATAGTTGACACAAAACTGAAAACTTACTCTAGACATATAGCCACAAATATATAGACTATAACTTCTAAAAGCCCCCACTTTAGAAAGAGTCTACACTATATAATCAATGACGTTGATGGTAATCTTGATTTTATTGCCATTTCATCTGCTAAGAGATTCTAGCTACAACCATAATACAAGGGATAAGTTAAGTCATCTAGTTTGTGTTAATGTTTCTTTTCTTCTTTATGTTTCTTCTCTTTTCATGTTTTTTAAATTATTTTATTTTTATATTTTTTAATATATATTATTGGCGTTCCCAACCTGTTGTTTCCTGCAAATTTGAGGGAAACTTCTAGACGTATCCGATACTCGTACCCACGCTCCCTACGTTCCCGCATTCCAAAAACTTGTGCAACATAGATTTAATCTAAGGCTATGATTTAATCTCCTGTTCACTTAAATTCCCCAAGTGAACAATATAATAAATCTTTTCTTTCCGAAAAGTCACTTTTACCCTAAATATTATAAAAGTGCACTTCAGAACTTAAAAGTCACTTTTTAAACATAATAAAGTACAAGTCACTTTTAAATTATAAAGTCATATCACGATTTTTTGACGATTATCAGGGAAACATCGCGAGGCGATGGAAAATATCATCAAGGCCATGGACAGTCCAGCATATAACCCAAATTTTGATGTTTTTTTTGTCATTTTGCTTGCTAGTTGTGGGGTTCGAAGAGCAAAGGAGCTTCCTCTCATTTTGCTTGTAGCCAAGGAATAGATTCATTGTGTTTCCATCAACAATCACTGGGTTATTGGGGATTGGGGATTGATTCCCATTAGTGGTTTCTCAATTTGTGGGTAGCCATTTGCTCATCATTTTTTTTTTTTTGGTAATTGTTTTATAGGTTGATGGTTCTTATCAATGTCCCCTCTTCTTGCCAAATTTTAAAGAGATTTATATACCAATGACATGGTCTACGTCTACTACAACCTTCAATTATGGGTGAGACAGCTTCAGAAAACACCAAATGTAGATGCCATTTCATTGGATGGGATTGACACCCCTTCTGCATGGAGGGTGGAGAGCGAGGCACCTATCATGTAACAAGTTTCCCATGGATTTATCATTGAAAGAGACAGAATGAAAGAATTGATCAACTTAACAAGGTTTGCCTTTAATGGACCCATTGAATATATGTACAAAATCCTAGTACTTCCCTCAAGGAAAGAACTACACCTTTAGCCCAGGTAGCAACTCTCCCTATATATATATATATAAAGAGAGAGAGAAAGAGGGTTATTTAAAAACACATTATATTGCAAAAAATGGCATATTAGAAGGAAACTAGTAAATAGCATTTTAGAGGGAAACCAATGTCAATATTAACTCCTATAGATGATATCATGATGCAAAATCCCATAGAAGAAACCTAGAGATCACATTTTAGAAGGAAACCCATATCTATAATAGTAGAGGTGATAAATCTAAAATCATCCGTTATATATGAGGTTATATGTGTCAAAACAAAACATGAGTTAAAGCCTAATACATATCCATGTCATCTTCATTGTCATAAACAAAACTTGAACAACATGTTAGCGTGAATTGGAAAAAGAGGGAGATCCACTTTCACCTGCATAACCACAAATATCAAGAGCAGCAATATAGTGTTCCAAACTAACCACTCTAGATACACATCCCAATCTTAATGAGACCCACTTGTATATTCTTCAGCCCTACAAGACACACGACAAAGGTCCAAATGCACATAGATAAGATCTGTAGCCTTTTGCAACCCAACCTATTGCACTTCACAAAATTAATGAAACCATTGGTGCTCCAATTCCTTTTTGTTGATGACAAGATTGCCACTTATGAGAGAATGCGAGTGGCATGGTTTTGCAAATATACACCATTTTCCCCATAACAAGTCCACCATTTAATCGAGTCCAAGGTCCTCCTCTAATCCAAAGATCATATGTAATGTCCTTTTCTTCCTGAGCATCAAGGACCAACCCACTAACCTATCCAATTCCCATAGGTTCGAGCGAGTACTGATAAACAAGGGAATTCACTAATGACCGATGCCACACAAGATAAGAGCACACGGTGATATTAAGTCATTAGCAGATAAAGAGGACCACGTTCATAGTATCAAGAGACATGCATGACATGCAAGTCATAATTCAAAATGCATGTGACATGTGTCATTAAAGTTGCATGCATGTGTATGTTAAGTTACATGCATCATGCACAGGTCAAAAAGTAATAAAAGAATCCAAAATCGAATTCACTGGGCATGCATTAGTATTATTCACTTTTGAGAATTGATTTCAGAGGTCTCTGAGCTTCTTCAAGTTAGGGCGGAATGCCTTGACCTATATTGGATTCGATGGCGAAATCTATCCATCCATTAGAGGAAAATGGGGGGTCTAAAATGGGGCTTATAAAAAAATGTGCCATGGATGAGTTGGATTTCTCAAACCAATAGAATTTCAATAACTTTGGTCAACCATTATGGTTGATTTGGACATATAGAAAGTTGTAGCTATCGTCGGGACCTTTCCAATGGTACCAAGAGCGCCCGATTGTGAGTTTGGGAGAGAAAGTTATCTAAAAAATAGAGAAAGATTATTTTCTCTCTCTCCTATTTTCTTATTTATGATACTTTTTTAAATATTAATTATTTTTATTTTTAAAAGATTAATTATATAAATGTTTTTATTATTTCAAAATTACTCTGCTATCATCTTAATTAATGTGAGATTTATATTTTAAAGGAGTTGGAAGTAGTGATAATATAAAAATAGTGATTGTTTATTTTTAGTATTATTGTAATTATATTCTTTCATTATAAATTTAGTTTGTTTTGTTAAGTTTTAGATTTTATTAAATATATAAAAAGTAGTGGTACATTTAAAAAAAAAATCACCACTATATCATTTATTGTGTGTGCACAAGAATCTAAACCTTTCATTATTATTTTCAACCTTCATCTCTTAACTCTATACTAACCCAACATACTTGTCAACTACCATTAATGAGATACTATAGGTTGACCTTCACTATATAACACCTTCAACTTTGTGTGACATGGCATATTTGTAATGTTACATGGCTATTTTTTTTCCTTAGGAGGCCCATTTTAGACCCCATGTTTCCTCCAATGCTAGCCAACTTTTAGGGTAGATCACTAAAGTCTATCATTGTGGACTTCATCGAGCAAGAATTATTGAATTTATGAATGATGATCGAGTCACCTTAAAGTTGGACGAATTATCATCATCGAGACTTGTTATTGGCAGCGTTTTTCTTGACTAAACAAGGTCCATTCATCAAGCATTCAAGGCACCGAACCCTATCTGCTGGTGAGTGGCACCGAACCCTATCTGCTGGTGAGTGGTCTTGCGTTGAGGGCATGAGCATCATTGTTCTTGAGGATAGCCACATTAAGCCATTGGGAGAGAAAATCATCATTTATTAGGGTTGTGTGGGCAATAGATAAGGCGTGGGACAATCTCATTCATCCAACCAAAGTAGCAACTACACACATATCTATTGATTGGTCCTTCATGTAAGTCATGGGAATCACTATTTATTAAGGAGTGGTGAATCTATTCTTTTGGGAGGAGAAGCAATCACTCTCAAGATGTTGCGTGGGAATTTGTGGAGTGTGGTTCTTTGCAATGTTGCACGACTTGGACTCGGCAAAGCCCCAACTGGAAGTTGACTCGTCGACTCGGGAAAGACCCAGGACAAACTCAGCAAGACTCGACAAATAGGAAAAATTTCTAAAATATGGTAAATTTTAGGGAAAAAAGAGGTTAATATCATTTCCAATCCATGTAAGATGATGTAATATAAAAATATATTAAAAAAAGAAAAATTTAAAAAATATATTTTTTAACGGGGAACCTCCATGACAAAACATCCCCACGTAAGCATGCCCCATAAAATCCCTTCTACACAGACTTGTATTTAAATGGGAAAGAACATGGCATGACCACTACCCCACCTTTTGTCAGTGTTCCACGAGGACACGCCTCCCAGGGTCGGGGGCTCGCCCCCTACGCTTCCCACACCCCGGGGGCTGGGGGGCTCCATGGGAAACGTTTCCCAGCGCCGCCCTTTCTACGAAACTTGGGGAAACGCAGGTCTAGGAGTTTCCCGGGTTGGGGGGCCCCCACATGCCCCCTCTTGAAAATGGGGGGCTCCAACAGGCCCGCACTGCTCTCGAATTTTTAATTTTTTTTACTTAAAAAAGAAATGGTTCATCTTAAATTTTAGGCTTTTACACTAAACGGTTATTTTAAAACGAAATAGAAACAAATAAAAAGAGACAAACATTGATATGATATGCTTGGCTATAACGATTACATTAAATTACAATAAACTCTTCGAGAACATAAGCATGCTAGTATGCAAATGGTGATGGGATGAAGAATTGATATGTTTATATGTTGGGGTTCATATTTTTATTATTTTTCTTTTTTTTATAATTTTAGAGACCAAACCCCTTATGTTGGGAACCCCGACGCCTCCCCGCCCCCCCGTCCCCCAAAATACCCCAAAATTTTGGGGTGTCTCTACACGTCCCCAATGTGCGTTTCCCCGCTCCCACGCCCCCGCGTCCCAGAAACTTGGTGGAACACTGCCTTTTGTTTGTACGTTTGTTCATATTAAGAACACTTGGAGGTGAGGTCGAATAACAAATTACATCCCCCTTTAAAACTCAAAAACCATCGCATTTTCAAATTATACCTCTCCTTTGTAATTTTAAATCAACCTATCATCACAACACACCAACGAGAAAGGAGCTATTGGGCCTTGGTCGTAGTATATCGGTGATAACTTGTGAGATGTGGCCACAACATACTACTGAGAACTTCGTTGGTTTAGCGATCGAATTTGAAGTCTTCGTTGATGTGGCGACCAATATTGGAAATCAACGTGGGTAGAGCGCCCAACCTTTGAATTTTCGACCTAAGAGCGCGTGTTGTCTTTCAGAAAGACTCTTTCCCTTAAACGACATACCATTTTTTAAGTTTGTGGCAAAGACTTAGCAAAGACGTCTGTCGTGATATTTTTTGTGTTTGCCGAGTCAATGTCGAGTTCGCACCGAGTCCTTGCGAGTATGTCGAGTTCGCGCGAGTGTGTCGAGTCCATGCAACTGTGTCAAGTCCGTGCAAGTGTGCCGAGTCTGAGACGAGTCTTCAGCGATTACTCGTTCCGAAGGTTGACTCGCCGAGACTCGCGAGTCTTGGGCGAGTGGTGCTTCATCGATTCTTTATTTCACGATTTAACTATACCAAGGCAACGACCTCTGATTAATAAAAGCCTTCAACTTCTATCAGCATCATCACTCCATCATAGTAGCAGCATATTAATTTGGAATCCATAAACGACATGAGAAGGGCGCGACATCATTTGAGGACTGTATTGGAGGAGAGAGACCACAATCTCACTTCTAGGGGTCGTGAGAGCAAGGAAGGAGTTGTATTACCAGTATTGAGGGTTAAATGCATTGAATAAGGACGTGGACTGTTAATTAGAGCTTTGAGTCTACCTGAGAGAAATCTATTGCAATATTAAGCATATCTAGCAAACCCCAAGGGTTCATTACCACTGCTACAATCATCTACCTTAAGTATTTCCACTGTAACAGGTCAAAATTATTCCATCTCTAAGATCTGATTTTATTGGAAAATTTGAGTAAATTCCATTACTTATCATTGAATAATACTCCCATTTGAATTCTTTGGGATTTCCAAGTTTAAAACTATTGGATCTATCAAATTATATTTACATGCAATCATTCCTATCCTAAACAAACATTAAAGAAATATTGCTTAAACCCAACACTCACATAAACTAGCAATTATGACACACATGCAAGAGTGGTATCAATTACTTGGCATATTACAATGGTATCGAAACATGTTCCTCGTCGGCTATGGTGATTGGCATGAACATGCTATCGTAAACAATTAGATGAATCCAAAATATTTGCAGAATATAACATACAGAAGACGAAGATATAGAAACCGAAATAGAAACAAAGAAGAGGAGAAAAGAGACCAAGAGTGTCAAAATACAAACGAAGAGGGAGACTCCACCAGAAATGGAGAGAGACAAAGGATCCGCGGAAGATAGAGATAAAATAGCATTCAATACTCTTATTAATGCTTTGAACAAGTTGACTAAAGGCCAGACAAAAGTTCTGAATGCAATAAACCGGTTAGCAGGCAAATTGGAAAAAAATCTTAACAAACAGATCAATATTAGTGACAGGGTATCCACTAGTGGTAATGGGAGTCATGTGCACACCACCATGCAGATCCATCCTCATATATATAACAGGTCATCGAGCCCCACCATGCCACAGTTTTTGGATAGCACAAGAGCAGGATCGATAGTGGAAGCAGAGTCGAATGAGCCATTTGGGGCATATCTACAGGAGTATAGGGCTTTAGGAGATGATTTTCACTCAACATGTCCTTCTCAAATTTTTGTAATATGAAAAGAAGGAACAGGCCAAGAGGGTTCATCAAGACATTCAATCAAAATTTTGAGTGACAACGTATAGTGAGAAAGCTAACCATTCCCAAATTTGATGGGGCATCCAATTGCTTAGCAAGAACTTGGGTACAGAAGTTGGACATCTACTTCCAACACTACACAATGATGGAGACAGATGCTATTGAACTCGCCACATTGCACCTTGACAGGGAAGCCCATGAGTGGTGGTACTATGGGTTGGTGACGTTCGGCCATAACAATATTACATCATACACAGAATTCACGCAGAGACTCATTGAGCGCTTCAACAAGAAGGATCCTGAAATTCACTTCAGAGAGCTAGCCCATCTCAAGCAAACAGGTAGTTCGGAGGCTTTTATTTCAGAGTTTCAAAGAGTCGCCATGATGGTGATTGACATATCAGAGACCAAGCTAGACATGTTGTTTACAGAGGCTTTGGCCAAACCATTATGTGGATGGGTTAAGGCCTATAAACCCACCACATTGCAGGATGCGATAAGTAGGACCAAAGACTTGTAGGACTCAATACCAAAACACAAGTTTTTCCCAAACTAGCTTTTCCAAATAAAGACAAGGATAGGTGTTACGTGGTACCTGTACCAATGCACCTTCAAATATGTGCCCAGGGAGAGAGGATCATTTTTTCCAGGACCATGACTGGTGTTATCCAGCATTTTCTGAGTGGTGGTCATGGTTGGACCCTTTGGTCCTCTTCTTAGGAGTACTATGGCTTAGTGGCATTGTCAACTGCCTCAATATAGGGCTTGTAGCCCTAAGGTTGGTGTCCAGGGATCCTAGGGATGGGTCACTAGGTCACATAATCGCTCCCACTTATTTATACTCCAGTGACATTTCTTCAAGTTGTGAGCCTCGTATTTCTCTTCCAGGTCACCTCAGGCACCCTCTTGGTCCCTCTGCAGCCTAGCGCTCTCTCTCTTTGGGCTTGTTCCCGTGATGACGTCATCATCTAATCCAGGTCGTCCATACATGTTTTAGGGGGGTGTTGAGGGATTATCAGCACTGTTGGGGTTAGATGGGGCATGACGCCCCCCCCCCCCTGCCTACTCCATCCTTCAGTTTGGAGTATTTTGCTCATTTTTAGCTATTTTAGTCATGTTCGGATAAACTATGGGGAAAATGCCCCAAGTTACCCACAGATTTGATTATTTTATAGTATTTTATGTTATATTTTCAAAATTGACACGTTATATTTCTGAATTGACATTTTAAAGGCATGTCAACCTGGTTATTTGTAAGTCGGGGACAAGTCTTTTGTCCTTGGTCTTGACATTAATTAAACAACCAATCCACACCTCTAAGCCGGGGACAAGTCTTTTGTCCTTGGTCTTGACATTAATTAAATAATTTTAGATCTAATTCTTTAATTCTTCAATTTAATTCTTTAAGTGTTAATAAAAAAAAAATTTAATAACCTTAATTTTAAAATTTTATTTATTTATTTATTTATTAAAAGTTTACTTGTTCTCCAAGTGGCGACTCCACTTCAAAAAAAAAAAAATATAGTAAGGTATTCTACCTGGAGCCCTTTGGTTTGCTTAGCTCCCTCTTAGATCCTGAAAAGGTTTTTAGAGGAAGTCAAACAAACTTGCTCCCTGTAGAATCTTTACAAGTCTTGGAGAAGAAGCAAATTTCTAATATGCCTTTGTGGTTTATCTAAGTAAACCAGCCTGAACAATGAGTAATTATTATGGACCATGTGATTTCTCTAATATTGTTGGCTACCCTCATGAAGTTCCAGAGAAAGCTATAGATAAGTTGCCTTCCTTTCAAGGAGACAATGTTACAAGTGCTAAAGCCCACATCAGAAATTTCAATTTATGTATTGCAAGATGGTGTATGGCACATGACCATGAGGATGTGAAGATGAAACTCTTTGTTTTGTCCTTAGAGGAAGAGGCAAATGATTGGTTTATGGAACATGATGATAACAAGTTTAAAGACCTTAAGGGAATCATTGAAGCCTTCAATGACAAATGGGGAGATAAGAGGGATCACCATTCTTTGTTAATTGCCTTGAACTCTAGCCATAAGGAAGATAACGAAACAGTGGAAGGATTTAATAGAAGATTTAATGAATTGGTTAAGAGTCTCCCTCAAGATATTAGGCCTCCTGAAAAGGCCATTTTAATTTTCTACATTCAAGCTTTTGAAGGGGAAATGAGATACCAGCTAAGGGATAAAGAGCCTACAACTGTTAGGGAGGCACAAGACAAAGCTATTAAAATAAAGAAGAATATGCAAGATTCAGGGAAATCAAATGTTCTGGGGTTTTCAAAGGGTAGTCCTCCAGAGTCAAATAAAGTTAAGAAAGTTTAAAACCAGGAACCTCTAGGTGACTCTATCAAAGAACTTGCCCAATTGATTAAACAAATGGAATTAAATCATGCTAATCCGCTAGCTGCCATGCAGGCAAACCAGATAGCATTGCATGATAAGATAGTTGCCATGGAAAGAGATAAAAGTAATAATCATAAGCCAAATGATAGATGGCAAAAAGGTATCCCTAAAGGACCCCCTTTTCAAGAACAAGAAAGACCTCCAGAGCCTTTGAAAATGAATAATTGGTTTGATGATCAGATAGTAAAGGAAAAGTTAGCAGTTAGAGGAAGAATGGAACAGGTTAATTGGGTTGGTCATGATGTTGTGTTTGACAGTAATAATGATTTGTTGAAAACAGTAGAAGATAATAAGGATATGGTTTGCATGAATAGACATATGGACAAAGTAGAAGAAGTATGTGACCATAACCTTACCCCTAAATTTAATGAGTTTTCAAGTGATGATTTAGGGGGTTGGACAGATGATATAGAGTTTCCATTTCCTATAACAGAGATTGTGGATAGACCAGCCCAGAAAGATAAGCCACCTAAGGCTTTAGAAAGTCTTCCTCCAGTCAGTAAAGTGCTAGTTCAGTTTCAGTTTGTTTCAGCTTCAAAGTCAGTTGAGGTAGGTCAGAATGAATCAGTGTTGTTTCAGAATGTGGTCAGTGTACATAGTGTAAAGGATCATGTTATTGTTGTTAGCTTCCCAGAGTTTGTAAAAGACAGAATCAGTAATAAAGAAGTTAACAGAGTATGGCATAAGCCATTTTGTGGTAGTGTTGATTTTTGGAAAATATTCAAGGACATGAGGCACTATCAAAGTCACAAGAAACAGGAAAGGGTCAGACGAGCCACAAATCAGGTTTTTCTTCAAAAAGATAAATACTTAGTGTCTTAGAGGACACTCTCTGTAACGTATCTCTAACCCTTTTCCCTTGCATTTCTTTAAAGTTTTATATTATTCATATAGATATAAGTAATTGTAGGTCTATTTCATTTTGTATAGCAATTCCATTTATTTGTATTGTTTATTGTTTATTTATTGCTTTCACTAGAGGTCTCATGTTGGTTATTGGTGAGAAATTTGTGGTTGCAGGATTCTGGAGTTCTCATGTGCTCTCCGATGATCGAACACATGTCCCCTAGTTGGAGCCAGATGTTGCCCACCTATTTCGACTAGGTGGCAACTCCATGTACATGAGGATGTACATAATTGTACCTTAGAAAAATCTGAGGATTTTTCACTCATGCAGGGCTATTGCCCCTTTGTAAAACGAAATGTCCGCTCCCCTGCGTGGGAAAATTAATGTAATTTAATGTGCTAGTGTGGGTCATATGATATGGATGCCACACCATGGAACGGGTTGTTAGGGAAGTCCCCTCATCGAGTGTTTTTCCCTTTCCAATTGACCTTGTTGAACAAACGAGTTTAATTGGTTTGGTTTTCACTCAAAATCCTCCAAAGTGGTGACGGGCGTTCTACCAGACAATTCCATGAGGTGGCTAAGGCTCTAAAGTGTGATTCATGACCATGCTAGGCATCTGTCTAGAGTCTTGCGGAATTTCGTTATGTTGTTGTACCTTTATTAATTTTTCCTAGTTAATTAATTTCACCCCATGGTGATTAATTAACTCAGTCGTGATGTAATAATGTAATCGCTCGAGCATGGCATCTTGTAATAGGGGCTATGAATGTAAAGTTAATTGCTATGAAACCCCCTAAGCCACTGCTTCAAGTCCCATGTCATTCTGATGAGTGGTTGAGAAGATAGACCATTTTTGCCTAAGCAAGGTCTATTTTTCTTAGGGAATTAATTAAATTTCCTAAGTCAAAATTCAAATTATTTGATTTTGAAGTAAAAAATCAAATAATGCCATGGTAAACTTGTTTGGGGGTTATTAAGCCTAGGAAAAGTTTATTCCAAAGTTTTCCACCCCCCCATGGCCTAGATATTAATTTCTCAAGTTATTTTTAATTTTTCCTAAGTCAATTCTAGGAAAATTTAAAAATTTAATTGAAATATTTTTATCTAAGGTGAATTTAAATTTATCCTAAGTCCAAGGGATAAAAATTTAAATTTTGGAGCAATGGCTAAAAGATAAAAGCCTAAAAGCCTAGCTAAGGGATTCCTAAGCTTTATTAAGTGTTAAACCCTCATTAAAGATGAGGCGTCCATGCATAAAACCTCCAAATAAGAGAAGGGCGCCACCATTATATGTGCCACCAAGTTATATGAAGGCGCTAACCATTTGGAGCTCACGTTTTACCAATTTGGAGGTCACGCTACATATTAGAGGTAGCACTAGCTTAAAAGGGCGCTACACTATATTAAAAATGCAGCACGTGTTTAGAGGGGCGGCCATATTTGGAGGCCTCACCAAACTTTAAAGGAAGGCGCTACCACTATGGGACTCACGCTACAAGATAGTAGAGGCGCTAATAAAGATAGTGGAGGGCGCTACCATTACAATGGACAAAGAAATAGAGGAAAGCGCTAACATAAAAGAGGGCCCACGCTAAATATAGTGGAGGGCGCACTAATAAAGAGGGGACCCACGTTTTACCCAAAAGTCAATGCTAAATATGAGGACGCGGCCAAATCTAGTGGGAGCGCTGGCCCATTTTGGAGGCGTCACTACAAAATAGAGGGCGCCAAATTTAAAAAGAAGGCGCTAATATGGAGGGGCCCCACGTCAAAATGGAGGCGTGATCATAAAAGGGCCCACGTTTTTGCCAATTTAAGGGTGCGCTATTGTATATAGAGGAGCGCTAGCTCACTTAGTGGGGCGCTACATTGTTTAGAGGAGGGCGCTACCTTTGCCCACGTTTTGCAATTATTTGGAGTTTCTACCATTTCTAGAGGAGGGCGCTACCTTTGGCCCACGTTTTGCTATTAGTTGGGGATTCTCCACCATACTTAGAGGGGTGCCTAAGTGGGCCTACTCTTGTTTTTTCCTTTTTACTTAAAAGCTAATCTAAGGGTTGGAATTAAATCTAAGCCTAGATCTAAAGGCTAGTATTATGTGAGACATGGATTAAGTCTCTTAGCCTTTGATTAAAATTAATCTAATGGTGGAGATTAATTGAGAGAAATAGAAAGCCAAATACCTAGATCTAGTGGTGTGAATTAAACCCTAGATCTAGATCTAATCTCCACCATTGAGCTTCAAGGGGTTGGGGGTTTGCCTCAACTATATAATGAGGGTCTCACTCCCTCATTATTCACCATCTCTTATGTTATGGTTATGCTGCCGGAAAATTCTTCTTCTCACTCTCATATTCTTGCTACCTTGTATTGAAGTTTTGCCCAAGCTGGGCTATTTTAATAAAATTCTTTGGAGGAATACTATGCTTCAACTTTTCATGATCTACATGTATTAAGGTAACCTTGTATTTATTTTGTTTGCATTTGTTGTGTTTTTCTAGTTAGCTCTCCACAAAGTGTTTTGTGGAGAGATTAAAGAATAGAAGTATTTTTATTCTTTTTTGTGAATGATTTGATATTTCTTACAAAGTGTTTTGCAGGAAGTATTAGGTGTTCATCTCTAGAAATACAATATTTTGCAGACATAGTTTGTATTGCAGGTTATCCAAGCAAAGAAATTCCTTCAAGAAACATCATTCCGGCAACCTTTTTCAATTCGGCCATCTACTTTCAGCCTGTTTTAAACAGGGTTATATTCACTGTTTAGTGAATATAAACCTTGATTTAAAGCCCTAACCTCATATATATTAATTTAACTTGTTATTTCCGTGGTTTTAGTATTGTTTAGGTGGCTGGAAACTCAGTTTCCAGTCAGTCTGTGAGCTCTATGTAAAAATAGCTCTGTCTCGAATACTTGTGGTATCAATTGATCCGCATCTGCGGTGAATGAAGTCGGTCTGAATTGGTTTATCCAATCTCTCGAGCCGAACGCAAGTTCCTTCGGGATTAACTTATTGCATACCTCTTGATAAATATTTTTCAGCCCCCTAAACTTCATATTTCTGTCATACTTTCATTCAGAAATTTTTGTAAAAATTGTAAATTTTGTACTAATATTTTTACAGTAAATTTTTAGTGTTTTTATGTGATTTGCAGCGAAAAATACCTCGCTGGTTTTTGACAGGTTATTCATCTTTAAAGAAGAATTGCTGCCCCAAAAGACATAAAATCTCCTCAAGCTTCAACCGGCATAAAAGGGGTTCCATTCCTCAACTCTCTCTCTCAAAATTTTCTGTTATTGTAAACCCCAAAGAGAGTCTCCTGGGGGTATTCTTCAAAGTCTTGTAATCATTGTAATTTATGAGTAAGTAGATTAGGAAGAGATAGATAGTTAGTTTTATTTTCAGCTACCCACCTATCTTTGTGACAGACCATCATCTCTGTCACAAAGATTGTTGTGAGGTGAGTTTACTATAGTTTAGTTGCTTTCAAGTTTCTGTTTATGCAAGTTTCGTTTTTTTTGTTAAAGAAGTAACCATACAACCCATCCAACCTGTGTATCCTCTACCCACTTGTCATCTCCCTTTAGGGAATTCAAGCTGGATATGAAAAACAGGGTAAGTGGGGACTTAGGTAATTAGATTGACTTTCCTTTTCTTGTACTACAATCTACAATCAATCTCTTTACTTCCCAAGTTCTTATTGATTATCTTAAAATAAACCTTGCATATTAAACATCAAGATTAAAATAAACCTTTAAAATTTACCAACAAAAAACTTCCAACATCCTGCTCCTCTACTCGGTTATCACCCTCCGGGGTACTCCGAGATACGACCAGGGGAAAGGGAAGTCCTAGTTTAATAGGCATCCATCTAGAGATTTTTAAGCTGATTAAAAACGGTGACTCGGAAGCTGCAAGGGGTAGCAGGTTGCGGGCAGTCTCTAGGCGCTTCGTCGTCCTCCTTGTGAGCACCGAGCCATTGGGGTTTGACCTGTGAGCTAGGGGTGGGCTTGCTCCCACCTGTTGAGCGCAACAGCATTCCATCTTCAGTTTGAGAAGAACTAGATCGGGGTAGTCACACCACCGGATCTAAAACTAACTTCAAGAAGAACAACTCTAATTAGAATTTATTAAAATTAACCAAGAAGCATTGCAAAACGCCCTACAAACACAGATTACTACTTTTACTACAATCATTTTCACTTCATTTTACTGCAAGCACTACAATACATTTATTTCAAGCACTCTTCTACTACAATACAACACTACAATTTGTACTTCCAGCACTTTATTTCTCAGTACATTTATTTACTTTCGATTTTGCAAATGAGCATGTGGTGAATGTTGACTGCTTAAACCTTTTCATGTTTAAATTCACTGCTGGTTTAGTAATCTGTATTTATAACGATTTTTGGCTAACTCGCAAATTGGTTTCATTTGTTTATCATATTGTTTTATTTCATTACTGTTCATAATCATATTGTTTACACATTGTGTCTTTTGACTCCATTTAATATAGGCACTGGTCTTATAATTTTGTAATCTTAATAAAAAGATCCCTTTAATTAATCTTCAATTAATTAATAAACTCGGAACATAGTCTTTCCATAGGGACTACCCCCCTTGGCTCTGTTGGGATCTTGCCTAAACGGAGGAGCTGTAGACTGTGGTGACAGTGGTCCCCAGCTCTCGCTTCCCCCCAAGGACACACATAGCAGTTTGTGACTTTCCTGCGTCTTAAAGTGTGAATTAGGCGGCAACAGTACCTTTATAGATCTTTCCATTGTTCTTCCAAAGTCCAATATTTCAAGATTAATTCCAATGCTTGTGGCCGGATTCAAAGGGATTTATGATAAACCATACATGGACTATGAGTTCTTATAAAAAAAAATTAGTCCAAAATCTCTAATTGCAGCAAGACTAAATAAGAGTTGGGTTGTTTGTGATGTTTAAGATCAGTAGATTGGATGATGCCATATTTGATTTTTTAATTCTAAGTACCTGGTTTGCTTACTTGCTCGCATATTATTCTTGTTAGCATCGGCTTGTATATTAACCTCATCCTTTTCTTTAATATTGAAATAATTTAACTTCATTCAAACATCTACCTATGCTTTTAACAACTGAATTATCATTGGCTTTTGGCCAAGGAATCACTGTTATTGTTTTTGAAAGTTTACCTTTGTACAGGTTGTTGTCCACTATTGTGAAATCTTCATCCCTGATGAAAGTAGAGAAGGATTAGAGAATATTGGAAATATTAGGAAGGTTGTCCATGGAAAAAAAGAAAAATGCTTTTGGTTATTTGCTGGCATGTATTTCAGAAGCTAATTCTCAGACTTAAAATCCAAAGGGTTAATTGCCGTGAATATCTTGAACATAAACTATATTATTGGAGTGACACTCATCCTTTGAATGTCATTGGGTTTTGGCTAAGGAATCACCATTATTGTTTTGAAAGGTTATCTTTGGATTGGTTGTTGTCCATTGTTCCATTGTTCTATTGTTATATATGTTTTTAACAAAATATGAATATTTTATGTATTTTTTAGTCAGCCGGTTTTTTACCCAGTTTTTTGCCGGTTCCGGTCCGGTTCACATTTTGAGCTTCGCCGGTTCGATGACCGGTCCGGTTCCGATAACATTGATCTTGCCTGAAGAAGATTGTGGGTCAGCAGATCACTACATCATCGGAGCTACCTCCACTTGATGAGGGACAATTGGTATTGATCCAAGAGAATATCTTATAGGTTAGGGAGAGAAAATTAAGAAACAGGGTCATTCAGGAGTACCTAGTCAGATGGAAGGAATTGCCCATTGAAAACGCTACATGGGAAGGAGAACAGGTACTTCAGCATCTGAGTTTACAATTGCTTGAGGACAAGCAATTTCGAGCAGGGAGGATTGTAATTTCCTCTTTTAACCTGTCCAATTCCCAGAGATTCGAGCGAGTACTGATAAACAAGGGAATTAACTAATGATTGATGCCACAAATGATAAAGCACACCATTAGCAATGATTTAAGTCATTAGCAAATAAAGAGGACCACTTTGATAGTATCAAGAGACATGCGTGTCATGTGAGTCATAAACCAAAATGCATGCGACATGTGTCATTAAAGTTCCATCTATGTGTAAGTTAAGTTACATGCAGCATGCACAAGTCAAAAACTAATAAAAGAAGGCAAATCAAATTCACTAGGCATGCATTGTTATTATCCACTTTTGAGAATTGATTTCCGAGAGCTCTAAGCTTCTTCAAATTAGGGCGCAACACCTTGACCTATATTGGATTTGATGGCGAAATCTATCAAACCTAGCCGATTTTTAAGGTAGATCACTTAGGTCTATCATTGTGGGCTTCATCGAGGGAGAATTTACTAAGTTTATGAATGGGGATCGTGTGGCCTTAAAGCTGGGTGAAATATCATCATAGCGACTTGTTATTGGCAACGTTTTTGTAATGTCCTCTTCTAATTAAGCACCAAAACACCTGCTAACCTACTTAATTCCCATATGTTCAAGTCGGTACTGCATAAAAGGGAATTGACTGAGGACATTTGATACCTAAATCAGAACGAGACACTCTTTCAGTATTAAAAGTCATCAGTATGATAAAGAAAGCCTTATTTCTTTGGCTTAAAGTCAACATGAAATTAGAATTGCATGCATGCAAAAGTGAAGCGTAAACCCTAAAAGTGACATGCAAATCCTAAAAGTGCATGCTAATCTAAGTCACCTGACACAGGGACACGAGACATGAAGGACACAGGGATTCGAGTGTCCGACACAGGCATGGTGACCACCGGAATCAGGACACGTAAGACACTTTATATATATATATATTAAAAATATAGACATATAGATCCAAATTTTTACAAATATTCAATAGAAATCAAAATCAATGCACATTTAACAGTAGTAATTACACATTTAAATCCTTCAAATCTTCTTCACCTGCACACCAAACACACTTTAGAACCCTCTCCACACTTGCAAATGATAAAAAGAAAGTGAAAATTTTGATTTAAAGCAATTCTGGGCGTTTTTTTAGTGGAAAACGTGTCCTGTTTTCCGGACACGCACTAACAGTCCTCGGACAAGCATGTCCGAAAACAGGACACGCTGCAAAGACGTGTCGGACACGCTCTGTGAGTGTGTCTATGTCCGACACGCGGACACGAGACACGGGACACGCAGGCCCTTTTGGACGAATCCGGTTTCATAGATACTAATCTATTTAAGAAGGGTTATTGGACCAAAGGAGGCATCTATGATTATTATTGTTGAATTGGAGTTTTTGAGCAGCAACAGCAAGTACAGCAGCAGTAGTTGGGGTTGAAGACGGCATCTTCAGCTAACAAGGGTTTCAACAGTGAAATCTATCTGCCCTAATCTCTTTTAGGATTGGCAATTCAGGTAAATCATCGACATTCATCTTATTCATCCATATTCAGTGATCCAGCACCCACAACAGGTCTATTTGCAGGTTCACGTTTGCAGTTGGGGAATAGCTGGAAAACCCCAGAAGGATTCGCTAGGACCCTCAAACTCATTTTTTCCCCGCATAACTTCACCAGTTCTCTCAGCAGGTTCATCACATCAAACTTGGTGAGTATCAGTTCAATATTTGCTCATTCGAGACTACCAGCAGCACATTCGTGGGAGGAAGGAGGCGTCTACACCCAGAGCAAATCAATTCGCTAGCTTCCCTAAGGAAGGCAAAATCTTTGCATGCGACTTGATATCTTACCGAGAGGCTCAAACTATCATCCCTGCCAAGTTTCAGCATCATCAGACTGCTCCATCCCCAAAAACGTCAACATCATCTTGCAGAGGGCACATGTGTAGCTGGGCGTCAACATCAGAGAGGAGCACTATTACCTCATCCTTCCAGCAGACCCTGCATGCACCTTATTTCTTTTGGAGGACTATTAACATGTTTATCAGTGGTAAGTGTACATCTTCTTACCGAGAGTCTTGCCCTATTTTCTCTCCAGTTTAGCTATAGTTTAGGGCCATGGGGCACTGCAATTTTGCATGCACTTTTTATTCAGCTTTTTGCACATCATTGAGTGTATGAACAACAACTTAGTAGAAAAGAGTCATAGAATATAAGTTTGGGATATTACAGTTTTTCTTGACTAAACAGGGCGCATTCATCAACCATTTAAGGCAGCGAACCCTATCAGTTGTTGTGTGGTCTTGCGTTGAGAACGTGAGCATCACTGTTCTTGTAAATAGGCACATTCAGCCATTGGGAGAGCAGATCATCAATTTATTAGGGTTGCCTGGGCAATAGAAAAGGCGTGGGACAGTTTCATTCAGCTAACCAATGTAGCAACTACACACATACCTATTGACTGGTCATTCATGGAAATCGTGGGCATCAAAACACGTGTTTTAGCCTTGAAATGGATTTTATTTCAATTATTATTATTTATGTAATTATGCCAATCTTTTGCTAGGTTTTATCACAACAAAAGATCAAGGCATCGTTCTTAAAATTAAGAGTCATCTGGCTAGGTGCCGCGGTAAGGCAAGGCATCCCCTAGCTAGCTTCCATATGTGTAATTCAATCTTTCCCCCCTTCCTATCCCAGGTTCAATCAATCCCCGCCAGTGTATCCAAAAGCACATGAAAGGAAGAGGATACATATTGAGCAGATAACACAGCTTCTTTTATATATTCTTCCTTCTTTCCGCCCCCCTTTGTTTCCGTCCCTCTTTGTTCTGTTTATTAACAAGTGGTGTATTTATTCTTTGGGGAGCAACAGCAATCACTCTCAAGCTATTGCATGGGCATTTGTGGAGAGTTGTTCTTTGGGCCACGATTTAATTATACCAAGGCAGCAACCTCTGATTTATAACAGCCTTCAACTTCTATTGGCATCATAGTAGCAGCATATTAATTTGGAATCCATCACATGCATTGAAGAAAGACGTGGACTGTTCATTGCAGCTTGGAATCTACCTGAGAGGTGTCTATTGCAATCTTAACCATATCCATGCAAACCCAAAGGGTTCTTTAGCACTGCTACAATCATCTTCCTTAAGTATTTTTACTGTTACAAGTCAGAATTATTCCATCTCTGAGATCCGATTTTATTGGACAGTTTGAGTAAATTCCATTACTTATTATTGAATAATACTCCTATTTGAACTCTTTGGGATTTCCAAGTTTGAAACTATTAGATCTATAAAATTATATTTACATGTATAAAGCATTTATATTTACATATATTTACTTTGTCTTCGACCCTATCTCTTCATAAACCATATAAATAGAGGTAGGGAGGTCCATGAGGATGGACTTGAATCTTTGCATTGTTATGCTGGAGGAATTGGAGCTCTCTTTCCCCCACCTTTGCCCTAGCGATCATCTCCTTGTGTAGCAGAGCTTTGAGGTTGAATTCCTTGGAGAAGAGAAGCAGCAGAACCAGATCAAGGTTTCGTGAGATGCCCAACTTGAAGAGAAGGTATATTTGTACTTCATTTCATGATTAATAAAGATGTGATCTCTTTCTTCTTCCAAAACCATTGTTCAATGTGTGATTGAATCTTTGTTTATGATCATATGATAATGTTAATATTATTATTTCATGTTTCTTTGATTACCATTGTTTTATATGTGGGTATATTGGTTTGAGGAAGGTATAATTCGTTTTGCAAGTCTCTTGGAGCAAGAAGAGCAAGAGGAGCAAGAAGAGGATTGAAGGGTTGCTTGGATCAACCTTCGTTTATCAAGGGATGAACCATTCTAATCTCTGAAACTTGCTTATATATACTTGCAGAACCATTTGCATCCACCTTTCAACCCCAGTACGTTGATGGCCTCTTAAACCCTAGCCATAGGAAAATTTCCTTTACAACAATGCCCTCTTTGCTGCTATCCTCTCCTCGATTTGCGTGCTGCAAATTTTTCCTTTCTATCTCAAAAAAGGAAACTTCTCTTCTCACTTCAATTTGCAAAAGTGAGGCAAAATGCCTTTCCCATGCCTTTTTGAGAAAACCCTAGGGTGAGTCTAATCTAACAATGGAGATTAGATTAGATCAAGGGCTGAAATTAAATGCTCATATTTTATTTCTAAAATATTAATTTCACTCATCCACTTAAATTTATCAAAAAGTGACTTGAATGCTCTAAAGTCAAATTAAATGCTTTTACTTAAGTCATTTAATGCAAGGGTCACTTTATGTCCCCTCTCTAAGTGACTAAGGAAAAAGTCACTAGGGGAACACTTCCCTAGGTACAAAACTAACACTCCCTCTTACCAAGGAAGGTGTTCTGCACCACTCCCAACTTGTCTCTGAAGAAGACAAACTTGCTCCTCCCCAAAGACTTCGTCAGTATGTCTGCTACCTGCTCATCTGTGGAAATGTACTGAAGCATCACTGCCCCTCTCTGAACATAGTCTCGGATCAAATGATACCTGATCTCAATGTGCTTTGACCTATCATGGAAAACCGGATTCTCAGAGAGCTGAATGCAACTCTGATTGTCACAGTAAATAATCGTAGGCCTAAGCTCCTGACCAAATAGATTTACCAGCAACTTGCGAAGCCACAAGGACTCGCAGCTGGCTAAACTGGCTGCCATGTACTCGGCCTCTGCAGTACTCAATGCAACGGACTTTTGCTTCCGACTGAACCATGACACTGCTGCCTAGCCCAAACTGAAACAACATCCGGAAGTGCTCTTCTGGTATGCCACACTGCCTGCCCATTCTGAATCTGTATAGCCAACCATTCTGATCCCCTCTAACCTCCTGTAGTCCAAACCAAAATCCATTGTCCCTGAAAGATAGCGCAACACATGTTTTGCAACGACCCAATGCACACTCCTAGGCTCAACCATGAACTGGCTAAGAGTGTTCGCTGCAAAACACAAAGTTGGCCGAGTGTTGACCAGATACATCAATGACCCGATAAGCTGACGATATAAAGTAGAGTCCACCAACTCTCTCTCAGAAGCATGAAGCTTCTTCCAGTTGGTGATCATAGGTGTCGACATAGGCCTGCAATCCTCCATCCTGAATCTCCTCAAAATATCAACCGCATACTTTCCCTGCCCCAAGAAAATATGTCCAGGCTCCTGCCAAACCTCCAATCCCAAAAAATAATGCATCAGCCCAATATCAGTCATCTCGTACTCTGCTGCAAGATCCTTCTTGCAAGCTGCAATGGGTCTCTCTCTCCCTGTGATAAACAAGTCATAAACATATAGCAGAAGAACAAGCGAATCATCTCCAACCATCATGAAGTAGAGATTCGGATCTGCTTCACTCTTCTGAAACCCCATACTCTGCAAGTAAGAATCAATCCTGGAGTACCAAGCAACTGGAGCTTGCTTCAGCCTGTAAAGGGCCTTCTTCAACCTGCATACATGTGTCTCTCTGTCGAGTATCTCAAAGCCCTGAGGCTACTCAATGTAAATCTCCTCCTGTATGATCCCATTGAGAAATGCGGTCTTCACATCCATCTGATGGATCTTCCAACCCATTTCTGCTGCAATAGAGATCAAGCTCCTGATAGAGGTATATCGAGCAACCGGCGCAAAAGTCTCATCATAATCAATGCCCTCAACTTGTGAAAACCCCCGCACTACAAACCTGGCTTTGTACTTCTCCACACTCCCATCTGTCGCATGCTTCAGCTTGTAAAGCCAACGAGAAGTCACCACTGACTTCCCCTCCGGTCTCAGAACAATCTCCCATACATCATTCTTCATGATGGAATGGTACAGAATGGAGGACCCAATCAGGGTCCAGGGATTGATCAACATGATTCAATCTGGGACTAAAACTCAACCTAGGGCTGAAATCCATTCTTTATGAATAGAAGATAATAATGTGTGATGTTCCCTCTCCTAATCAGTTATTGCTAGGTTGCTTCTCAAGGGACTAGCCACCCCTTGACGATGTCCCTGGCACCTAACCCTTAAGAGCAGTATTGAGGACCAAAGGATTGTACCATCCAGTTTGGGCCTTTCCCTTATACAGTGATGATAAAATATATATATATATATATATATAACTATGTACCTTGAGAGAGAAAATACTTTATTGGTCTTGGTCGTCCTATAAAGGAGTTGTTTGTCCACCTTTTATGGTTCACCTTATCTTGTGGGTATGTCGGTTGTTTTATTGTGACCCCCTCGGTTGACTCTTGGTCATTTATCTTACTTGGTCCTAGCACTCTTACTTGTGTGTACCTTTCATTATGATGACTCATACTCAATGTTATCAGAACCGAACCAATCATCGAACCGGCAGAGCCCAAAATGTGAACCAGACCGGAACCGAAAAAAAACCGGTGGACAAAAAAATACATAAAATATTCATATTTTGTAAAGAAATATATATATTCATGTGCATACATATGAATTCAAACCATTAATACACAAATATGCAAAGTTTCTCATATATATAGCAAGTATAGGTGCAAATAACCAAAATATCATCGAGTGCATTACATCACTGAAGATCCAATCCAAAATACATCACTGAAGTTTTGAACCAAAATACATCATTGAAGTTTAGAACCAAAATTTGAGTCTTGTGGGTCCCCGTACAGCTTCCATATGGCATTGTACGGACCGGACTGGTTCAGGCCGATTCAGGCTCAAAATCCGGCCCAAGGGGTTAAGGGCCCTGACCGGACCGAAAAACCCTGTAAACCGATCGGACTGGCCGATTTTTCCTGAACTGGACCGGTTCCGATAACACTGGTCCTACTTTATGGATTTTATTTGGTACACTATCCTAAGTGCATTTACTATATGATTTTAAAAGGACCTTTGATCCACTTATTGTTTATGGTTTTATTATAAAACCTTTACTTTATGGTTTTATTATAAAAACATTGGACCTTTGTTATTTTACCATTTGACTTTTTGTTATTATTATTGGACCATTTATTAATTGGGCCTTTGTTAATATTTTAGCCTAGAACCTTATAGAAAGGCATTTGAACTTATCCAAGAAGATGTTTGATCTTGTTCTCTTTGTCTAGCGTGATTGGGCTTCTCTCAGCTAGCATTTCACGATTGTTCTTCCTCCGCATAGCTAGTTACTCAGCATGATCTCGTGTCTGATTCCTCCACGTGTTTGATCCTTCACCAGCGGAATCCGTGATTCCTCCACAGTCTGCACCTGCGGGTTTTCTCCTACACGTGGATACCTTTTGTGTGCCTTACCTCTCCACGAACTAGGTTTGCGATCCTCTTGGATCCTCCACCTTCTGCACCTCTGAGTTTCTCCTGTGCGATTGGATACCTCCATGCACTCTCCACCGTGACTACACCTGCAAGTTCTATCCAGCGTGACTGGATACCTTCGCATGTTATCCAGCATCCTCCACCGTGTCTGTGTGATCCTTCACCGTGACAATATTTCTAGCTCTTCTCTGCTGCTTCACAAACTGAGCTTTCCATTAACTCTTCGCTACCTCAGCTGCGTGATTTTTCTCTCTCTTGCAATGTGAATTGTTTGTCCTTACTCAGTATGACTATGGGTCACTGCCCAGTGTGAAGTTTATCTCTGATTGTGTGTGTCACTGCTTTGTATGGTTGTGTATCTCTGCTTAGCGTGACTGTACTGAGTATGACTGAGCTGCTAATTTGATTAAAGAATCTGAGGTATGTTTACTTCTACCTAAACTCTCTCTCTCAAGGTATGTAACGTGTTTACCTAGATTGACTTGTCCCTTCGTTGACAAGATCAAACTTAGAAGCACCCGAGTATAAGGTTGATTCCAATAATGGTTATGATTCTTGAGTATTGTTATCTTCTGTACGTTATTTATTTTATTATTGTACATGGCAATTGGTGAATCATCTCAAGAACCAACTTTAACGCAGTGACCAGCAGATTGTTAAAGTTGGATCGACCATAAAACAGTGACCAGGAGAGCGTTAAAGTTGAAAGAGATGAACATTATGTTTAATTTTACTGCAGATCAAATTTATTGAAATAGGTACTATTCTGAATCTAACCTTGTGTTGTTTATGCATTGAAGTATAATTATTCCTGTTAAATCTAAAACTAACCTTAAATTTCAACAAGTAAGTCCATAGAAGGTACCCTAGGGCCCCCAACAATCTCCTGGGTTTCTTGGTATGGGACTGTTATCACATATATATCGCAGCTGGGACTATTATCATATATATATTGCAGTTGGGACTATTATCAAATGCTCTTGATGGAATCTAGATAGCTGCTTAGTGGATGAATGCTAGGATTATGTCATTATGTGAAAATGACATTAGTTATTGCCGACTATCAAACTGAATTTAACTTGTAGGAAAGATCCACAAAGGAGGATAATGCGACTTGCTCTAATGACAAGAGATCTTGTTTATGCTCAGAGTTAAAGCCACAGTTCCAGAGGTAGCTGAGTGCTCAAGTACAGAGGGAGTAAGAAGCTCCATAGAGTGCAAGATCAATTATGCTAGATGTTCATCCTCCCACGTGTCAGCATTGAGAAATTGCTAGGCATTTGTTATTGATGGCTTCTTCCTTACTAGAGTGGAACGACTGGTAAGTTCAGAGATCAAGAGGGATCCAAATGTGCTCCTCAATCCCCAACAGGATGGGATTCTTAAGTAAAGTTGTGATCTCCCTTGAGAAATTTATTCAGAGAAGCCTCCCAGTGACATAGACATGGAAGTAATCCCAGTCCATGAGTCATCTATCTTAGATTAGCAGAGGTAGGGGGTTAGAGAGTCCTCAGTTGATCTCCTTGAGAATCTTATTGAGAGGTTTCATTATTGATTTGGTTTGATATCTCATATGAGCCACGTCATTGTTTCAAAATCCTCCATTTCTGAGGAGGCAGTCAAACATCAAGTTTGGAAGATGTAAAGATGTTAAATGGCGTGTAGAAATTGGTTCTCAACTATCAAGGAAAGTCAGTTATAACTTCCAAGTGGATCTATAAAGATCAAGCTTCTTGCTAACAATTAGATTTGTATGGAGATCTCAGAAAATCTTATGCTCTATGACAAGTCGGAATACATCAAGAGGAAGTATTACTATGTCAAGGACATGGTGGAGTGTGCTCTGTTAGGTAGACAAATGACCAATGTGTTGACTAAGCCTCTGTCAAAGTCTAAGTACTTCCAAGACAAACCTAGTGTTGTTGAGAATGCCTCTATTGCTAAGAGGGAGTGTTAAAGATAGTGCAGCTACGAGACCCATTCTCAGGGAGGATGGTACCCTAGTCAGTTAGCTAGGGGTCCTAGACAGTTAACCAGGCAGAGTAAATCCCTAGAACGTACCCCAGGGCCCCTAGCAGTCTCCTGGGATCCTCGGTCTGGGACTAAGCAGGTTGATGCCATGGCAAAGTCCCTAGCATGTGGTTAGGGCCCCTATATATCTCTAGGGTATCCTGGTCTGGGACCAGGCAGATTCTTGGAATGGGACCAAGCAAATCCTACAGGTTGAGACAGAGACTTCCTGGTCTGGGACCAAGCAGATTTTTGGCCTGAGACCAAGCAGATTTTTGGCCTGGGACCAAGCAGATTCTACAGGTACATACCTGGTCAGTTAACCATGTGGAACTTGGTGAGTTGACCAAGATAATAATGTGTGATGTCCTCTTCTCCTAAATGGTTATTGCTAGGTTGTTTCTCAAGGGACTGGCCACCCCTTGAAGATGTCACTAACACTTAACCTTTAGGAGAACCAGGGGATCACATCATCCAGTTTGGACCTTCCTTATATGGTGATGATAAAACATATATTATTGTACAGAACGCATGTGGACAATAAACCTTTGAGAGAGAAGTTGAAAGTTTCACACCTTGGTCTTGTGGGTAAAAGGGTTGTTTCCCCACCTTGATGGTACACCTTGGTCCAGTCTTGTGGGTAAAAAGGTTGTTTCCCCACCTTGATGGTACACCGGTCTTGTGGGTAAAAAGGTTGTTTCCCCACCTTGATGGTACACCTTGTTCTTGTGGCTGAAAGGTTTCTCTTGCCACCTTGATGTGAACCCTCTTGTTGACTTGTGGTCTTATAGCACCCATATTGGTTGTGGTACCTTGACCCTTTTTGCTATGATGACCTAACTTTATTTATTTAATTTTTTGTATGACCACTTGACCATTGGTACACTACTAAGTCGACATAATAATATTTTTATGTTATCATTAATAAATCTCTTCAAAGCTAGCGGTAGTTAAGCAACCCTTCTAGAAGGCATGTTAAGATTATAAATCCAAGTCTTAAACTTCATTTTGTGTGTGTGTGTGTCTTGACAAGATAAAATTGTTGATCTGCTTCTATGACTGCTCTAAGGGTACGTTGCTCCTCTGCTTAAAGTCTAGATTTTAATACTACCGAAATCTGGTTATATTGGGCTGCTACCTATGTGGGGTTTTCTTAGGGCCTGTTGCTGCCACTTGTGAGCAAATCATGACCACCTTTTGACTGCCCAAACTGAGTCGTGTTCTCTTGTTGGATGCTAGACTTAGTCGTGACCTCCTGTTAGCTGCTAGACTAGATCGTGACCCTTGTTTGTTGCCTGGGATGATCCGTGTGACCATTGTTGTTGTTGTAGTGTGAAGCATGACCCTGTTGGCTGTCCAAGAACTAGGTCGTAACTCTTGAAGGCTGCTTGGGGCTGAATCGTGACTTTTTAGTGGGCTTCCAGGTTGAACCATGACCCTTTGGTGGGCTGCAAATCTGACCCATAACCTCTCTTTGGTCTGTTGTACTGGACCGTAACCTTTTTGGGCAAATACTTCTGGTCTACTAGCTTTCCTAATGCCTACCCTGAACTCCTCCCAGCCTGTTAGTGACTGTTGTGACTGTGGCTCAGCCTACTTGGGTTGTCGTGTCCTCGTTTCAGTCTGCTAAGAGCATCTATGAACTATTAAAGGAATTGTGAGGGCGGTATAGGAAGTTGTGACTTAGTAAAGGAACCATGAGGGTTGTCTAAGAGTTTTCATCAGCTGTTGTAGGGTTGTCTTGACTTACGTTCACCCATCTAAGGATGCCATGATCTATGCTAAACCTGTTTAGTGAGCTATGTGCTAGATAAGGTAGACCATGACTTGTTGGGCTTGTTACGCAGCACCTATACCCAACGCACCTTCAAATGTGCCCCAGGGAGAGAGAGGCCATCTTTTCTGACTAGGAGGGGTGCTATTCAACAATGGTGGTCATGGCCAAGCTCTTTGGTCCTTCTTTTAGGAGTACTATGGCTTAATGGCAATGCTGACTGCCCTTTGTTAAGGTTTTTAACCCTGGGGTTGGTGTATCGGGCTCCTAGGGGTTGATCTCTGGGTCACATGACCCCACACTTGTTTCCTTGAAACGGTGACCTTTCTTTCAGCGATAGGACTTTGGTCTCTCTTCATAGTCACCTTAGACATCACTCCTGGTCCCTCTGCACATTGGTGCCCTCTCTCCTTGGGTTGTTTTCATGATGACGTCACCCTCCATGCTAAGCCTTTCTTCTAGTTTGGGGAGGGCGTTGAGGGATTTTCAGCATTCACTAGATTAGATGGGGCATGATGCCCTCCCTCTAGATGATTCCAACATTTCGTTCAAGAGGATTTGCTTATTTCTAGCTTTTTTTGTCATTTTGGGTAATCTCCAAGGGAAAATGCCACAAATTACCCATAGACTGGATTAGTTTATATTATTTTTGTTATAATTTTAAGTTGACATTTTATAATTTGAAATTGACATTTTAAAGGCATGTCGGCCTGAATATATTTGTAAAGTGAGTGTGAGAAGACTATAAATAAGCCTCTCTTCACTTCATTCGAACATAAGCCAAGTGGGATCAAACAATATGCACTTATTTTACCCTACTTGGGCTCTTTGGAAGTGATGCGCACCTCTTGAGTAAGATGATTTTCTGGGTTTAGATGGCATTCTCTTGAAGTTTCCTTGGTTTTATGCTCTTACTAATGTTGATGCTATGATTTGCTAGCTAAACACCTGCACAACGAGGTATCAAGGGTTTTTCTCGATATCCCTTTGTTAAATGTTGATGAATGATGCATGTTCATGGATTGAATGGTAGTCATTAGAGCTGCATTTTATCTTGGCTAGGTCATTTTTTAGCCTTTAGTCACCTTGGTTAAAAGAAGTACGTCCTTTGTAGGGGTCCTACTAGTATTAGAACCTTAGGTCTTTAGTTGTTGCCAAACCTAGGATAATCTTCTCAAAAGGAAGGCTGGTTACTTCCTTAGATGCCCTAGGGTTAGGGTAAAACCTAAATCCCTTGTCCCAAAACCCTTTTTTCCTTAAAACCTAGTGTCTAGGGTTAGTTAGGTTACTCTGCATGTTAGATTAGGGTTAGTTTAGGGTATTGTTAGTCTCCATTCTCACTCCAAAAAAAAACTAAATACATTCCTCTCTTTCACCCTCGGGCCTACTCCCTTTTGTTGCTAGCCCCTCGCCCTCCTTTCCTTTTGCCTCACCTCCCTTTCCTACCATCCTCCCTACCCTCGGTCCTCTTTTCTCAGGTTGGGAGGCTTCCAAACAGCCCTAGGACACCACTTTCAACCCTCACCCTTTACCTTTCAGGTCATTCCAGACCTCGGCCACTCCTTGCTCTCCCTCGGCCTAGTTGTTTGTGCCTCCTCCTACCTGCAGCCTCCCATCTTTAGGGCTCAGCCCTCCTTTCTAAGGCTGTGGCCTACCTCAAACAACCATAGGGCTGTCCCAAGCACGCTCGACCTGCCGCTTCTACCTTGGCCTCCCTTCCTCTCATCTTTACAACCCTCTGTCCCTTGCTTTAGGGTTTGTCCCAGGGAAAAACAGCCAATGGACAACCATTTCAGTGGTTGTCCCAGCCCACTAATGGTCCAGTGTAACCCTATACCAGGTCTGCACATTTGTTACAGCCTTCCACTTTCACCTACAAACATACACAAACAGACATTTGAAGTTATTTTGAATGTTAGTTTATCCAAATTGGGGTTATGTCTCATGGAAACTAATACAAAGAACTGTCTTTAATGCATATATCAGACTGTAATCATTCTAATTTTAAACACTAATTTGTTGTCATATAATTGCAAATGGTCCATTGCTATTTGTTCCCATTTTGTTGGTTAGTGAATAGATGCATAAAGACTTGAACATTACAAATTGTTTCATCCTTGAATGCTAATATATTTGTAACTGCCCATTATTGTGATACTTGTGCACATACACCCACATTACCTTTGTTGCTAAATGTACATGAATGGATAAACATTTTGAAACAGTGATATCAAGTTATACCTGTTGAATGCCAAAGGTGTTTATTTGAACTTGTTACTCAGTGCATTTTACCTTTTATGATAACCTGGCATCGCATTGTCATCCTGAGTACATCTACATCTGCCTAAAGTTGGTATACTAATTGCGCTCACAAGATTTATATTTGTTTATATAGTATGTGTTCTTCATTCCTAAAATTGACTCCATAAAGGCACTGGTTACTAACTTTGTGCATAGAAAATATAGTTGTGGTTCCCAAGTGTCTTGCAGAAGGGCTTCCTGCTTGGGGGTTCTGACTTCCAAAGAAATCTGGAGAAGTGAGTAAGGTGGCAGTGGCCGATTCCTCCTTCATATGCTTACCGGTGGCAAGGCCTGCCATTTCATCTGGTAACAGGATTTTCTGTGAATTTGCTTGAGCCCATTGTGTAGGACGTGACCTCTGCTGAACTGTTTGAGGTTTGAGGGAGCCCTGGGTTTTTGTATTATTCAATCTGAGTTCTAGCCTAAGCGTATTACCTTTTGATCTAATGTCTCTTGGTCTGCTATCTAACTGGGGTCTCCACACTGGTTGACTGAGTTGATTTGACCGATAATGTATGTACCTAATCCTATGACAATTTAACTATCTCTCTCTCAGTTATGTCTACTGTGTCTTAGTGACTTATCTTCAAAAGACAAGGTCTGATATGCAAAGATATCCGAGTATAAGGAAGGTCTAAACCAATGCCTATTGTATGTTTTAGTTTAAATTGATTAGAGCTTAATTTTATCAATCTTGTTGTTGTTTATAGTTCTTGTATGCTTCAACTTTAACACAAGGACCTTTGGGAGTTTTAAAGTTGAAAGAGATGAAAATTATGTTTAAATTTTTTTTCTTTGCTTTGTTACTACTGTACCTTTGCTTAGTATGTCTTCTTCATTCCAATGATAATTCTCATAAGGCACTGGTCTCTACTAAAACTATAGAAAATATAGTTATCCTTGTCTTAGTGTCTTATAGGATAGCTAGAGGGCTCTCACCTCAGAGGTTACGACACTCCGAAGAGAGCAGCCCTTAAACCCAGGGATGAAGCAGCGAAACCCTAGCCGCACCAATGAAATCCTAGCAGCATAGAACACCTTAGCAGTAAAGGCGTCACAACTAAATCAAAGCTGAAATGTTTCTTGAAGGATAATCAAAATAATGAGGGATAAGACTTGTATTTATAACTTGGAAGAACTTCTAGAAGGGTCTCTCTCAACACCCTAGCTTTTAGGGTGGTTACACATCAGATAAAAATTAGGTTGACCTAGTATAAGGTACCATAGGTCAAATGGTCACATAAATAACAAAAATAAAAACAATAAGATAAAAGTCATCATACCAAAGGTACACATAATAAGGACACTAGGACCAAATAAAAGATAAAGGACCATAAGTCAACCAAAGGGGTCACAATAAGAAGTTAAGAAAACCCTCATACCCACAAGATCAAGGTATACCATAAAGGTGGACAAACAACCCCTTTTACCCAAAGGACCGAGAAGACCACGGACTTTAATCTTTTCTCTCTCAAGGTATATTGGCACATGTGTTCCATATATATTTTTATCATCACAGGATAGAGAAGAAGATCCAAACTAGATGATGTGATCCTTTGGTCCTCGGTATTGCTCCTAAGGGTTAGGTGCTAGTGACATCATCAAGGGGTGGCCAGTCCCTTCAGAAGCAACCTAGCAATAACCGAATAGGAGAGAGTACATCACACATCATCATCTTGGTCGACTTGGCCAAGATCCACCTAGTTAACTGACCAGGAATGTACATGTAGAAGCTGCTTGATCCCAAACCAAGAATCTGTCTAGTCCCAAACTAGGAAGTCTCTACCTCAACCTGCAGGATATGCTTGGACATCATTTCTAAGAAACTGTCTAGTCCCGGACCAAAATACCCTAGAGAAATATAGGGGCACTAACCATGTGTTATGGACTTTGCCATGGCATCAACCTGCTTGGTCCCAGACCCAGAACTCGGGAGACTATTGTGGGCCTTAGGGTACCTTCTAGGGTCTTACTCTGCCCTAGTTAACTGACTAGGGTACCATCCTCCCTAAGAATGGATCTCGCACTTGCACTATCTTTAACAGTTAAAACCTCACCATATTTTTATATAATCATGTATTCCCATGCATGCCACCTAGATGCCTCATAACCTAGTTGTGGGGTACAAATATCTTTTGGCAAAGTGCTTATAATCTTTCCATCTCAATGCCATTTGATACAAAATGGCCATGGGATTTCTAAAATAGTGGTTATAATAGAAAATCCGATAAATATTGAGGAAGTTAACAAATCTAGAATTATCGTTTAAAGATCCACACCGCATTTTTTGCCACACATGTCATTTTCTTCTAGAAGTTTCCTAATTCATCCCTCTTTTAGCAATTCACCCGCTCTTCTTAATGAGGTGCCCTCTCCTTTTTGACTTGTCAAAGTGTTTGTTGGTGGCACCTCATTACTTTATTAATTTTTTACCATTTCAAGAGGAAAATATGTATTTTTCCTATGGTTCTAGAATAGATCTAGGGTTTTAGTCTTTTAGACATAAAAATATTTTTTAATAAGAAAGTAGTTAAGTCTCGAATCCTCAACCATGCTTTTGCTGCCCACAACCGTCCTCTTGCTGGAAATTCACGAAAGCATGCTCCCAATGCTCCAAAATACGTGTTGCTGCCGTAGGAAGCACTTCATGCTGAAGAATGTCTAAGCAATGACTGAAATGAAGTGGTTTCTTATAATAATAAAAAATACTCTCTTAGGGTTTCTAAAGAATTCTATTTTTTTCAAATGTATGTAAATATTGAATAAGTAGGTTAGAAACTAAATAGATGTTATTGTATCTTCATTAATCATAGATTACAGATTTTTGAGCTCCTTATGGGTTCCACACCCCTCATGGATGCTTGAGTGGGCCCAGACAACTCAAGAAATGCATTGAAACATTGTACAATCATTTCAAAACGGCTCAGAAATGGCCTGAGCAAATCTGACTCAGAATCAATAAAGACTCGGCTGGCCTAGGACTCGGCAAGACTTGGTGACTCAGGAAAAGTCCGGCAAAGAATCGGGAAAGATAACAAAAAACGCAAAATACAGTCTAGGCAGGTATGGACCGATGTTATCAAAACCCAACCGGTTTTGAAAAAACCCGCTGGTTGGACCAGTTTACAAGCTTCACCAAGTCAAATCACGCACTCAAACCGTTTTTGGCCGGTTCCATACAAAATTGGTCGGTTTCAAGGCTGAACCAGCTGGTTCCATACAAAACCACCTGGTTATCTCCAAACCAACTGGTTCAATACAAAACTGACTGCATCTGTACAAAAACAGCTAAATTCAAATTCTTTCAATAAAATAAAAAATAGGGTCCACGTGTGAGTTGTTTAATTGACCCACAACCCTTCTAATGTTATAAAAGGAGGCTCCCACCCTCCATATCAATCACATTTAGTTGTGGATGGACTTGGGTCCTCTTCCACAACAAGAGGATGTGAACATTGATGTTGCAGTTAGACAAGTTCCTTCAGGCATAGGGGAGTCAAGCCATGCTCATGTGGAGGATGTAGATGATGACTCTGAGTCTGAGCATGAGGACTCAGATAATTCTGATATATGATTAGAATCATTAGATTGTGGATTTTAGAGCAGTCATATGCTTATATTTTGACTTTAGAGGCCATTTATTACCTCTTTGTTGATGTACTTTTCTTTAGATATGCATTTGCAATAGATGCTATTTTGGTTTTATACACTCTTGCTATATACATGAGAAACTTTGCATATCTATGTATAATGGTTTGAATTCACATCGATGCACATGGATATATATGTATTTTTTGAAAATATGAATGTTTTATGTATTTTTGCTCACCCAGTTTGTTTCCCGGTTTTTGTCCTGTTTTTGTCCTGGTCAACCAGTTCGACCACCAGTTCGGTTCTGATAACATTGGTATGGACCAGTCTCGCAAGTCTGGCCAAGTCTTGGCAAAGTCCGGCTGAGTCTAGCGAGTCCATCTGAGTCTTGGCGACACTCAACGAGTGGCGAGTTCATGACCGAGTATGAGCCAAGTACTCGGCCCAGCTAAGACTAGCAAGACTCAGCAAGACTCGCAAGTCTTGCGAGTCAAACTATAATGTTACAACATTTCCAAATAATGAAATGCTGTATGGTACAGACTTTACAGACCAGACCGTTTTGCACCTGTTTTGGCTCGTCTGTATGTTTAAGGTACTAGAACACGGACTGGATAGGTGTTCTTGCAACTTATGCAGAAGGAAAAAGGACTGTGTTGTAAATGGAACAGAGGGAAAACCAGACAGAACTCAAGGAGCTGGCTCAGAAATCTGAAGCAAACCACCTCAAAACAGAGATCCAGCAGAGGAAGGAATTCCAAGTTCAAATGGGTTCCTCCAACCAGATAATGACTGATCAAACCCAATGGCCTCTGAAAATTTGACTTCTTGAAGGCAAGATTCAAGCAACAAGCTGATATGGACAATTGCATGCAAATGAAATCATGGGAGAATTTCTTTCAAAAGTTCCCCAACTATGGAATCCCACCTACATTCAAGAAGGATGACTATGCAAGCTCCAGCAGTAAAGAAAAAAAGATTTCAGAAGCGATAAGCTATGTTATCTAGTTTTTAGTAGTTTCTTCTGTCATACCTTTTGGTCCAAAAGATAGTCTTGACTCAAACTTGAATACCAATTTTGTAATAGCTATTATTTATCTGGTCATGATTTTCAATACTGAGGGGAACCTGAATCTGAAATAATCTGAATTTCATTTCCTCTCAGTGTCAATTTCACTGTCCAGTAAAAGAGTGTAGCTCTTTGAAAGATGATTAAAATGGTATGAAGATTCAACAGTAATAAATCCTTGAATGCTAACATCAATATTTTCTAAGATATAATAAACTCAGATATTTTATAAACATATTTACATATAGTTGCACTCCATGTTAATTCTTGAGTATTTGAAACTGGAAATTCAGCAGAAACTAGACAATTTGTTTGAGACCATAAGAATACCAACGAGAATATTAATTTTGTACCCCACTATACAACAAAAACTGTAATATAGAATAGGGAACCTTTAATGCAGTTACAACCTATTGGAAGGACAACATGCTGGAAGGCAAAAATATAATCTTCATCACCAACTCCTCCACACTTCCAGGGAATGTTAACTGAGAACCCCTCGCCATCCAAGATACCAACCTGAAGAGCCACTTGAAAATGTCAACTAGTTATTCCTCTCCATATCAACTGTGAACATAAAAGTCATCATACCAGAAATTGAGTAGACTAATTATAATAAACCAATTAAATAATTTTAGGTCTAACAAACTCTTCTACTTCAAGGATAAGCAATGGCACCACCATACCCAACAACATGTGCACAAAACCCAATCATGGTATCACAGAAAATGTTCCCAGAAAAGTTAGTAGATTGATCAATTAGGGTATCATATCAAGATAGGATGCAGTTTGGAATTGCTTAAAGGCAGAATCATTACATACAAGCTTACTAAACATCTCCTCTAAGATTATTGTAAAGATGCTTCAGAAAGATTACAGTATTATAAGATGGCACCCACATGCAAATCACTTTTGAAAGGAAAATATAGAAAGAGAACATTAAATCAATCATTTATTATTTGACCCCAAGCAATAACCTTAAAAACTCAATGTCGCAACCAAATGCATCATTCTCTATCAGTAAGCAACCAAATAAGAACTACTTAACAACCATTATTAATCCCTTCTCTAATTTCATAATTCATAATGTATTTTGTCATATATAAGTTTAGAACTCATGCCACATGTATTATCTTACCTAGCTTTAATGGATTTCCAACCCAGCAACAAAAAGTTGGCCAAGCATACCCAGCGTATACCTGCCCCTAATACCCACATATGTTTCAACTACAAGGTTACTTATCACTATCTTCAACATATAATAATTGTGTTTCATGGGTACCCGTACCACAGGGTCAGGTACACGAACCAGTATAGGTACACATACCAGGTACTTGGGTACTTCAATGGTACGTCCCCAGCCGTAGCCAAATCCAACCTCACGTACTGGGTACTTCATGTATGAAAACATGGTACTCGCATGGATTTCAGTACGCCGTACCATGTGTTTGGGTACGCAAGCTATACAGCCGTTGGGCAATTTATCTTAGCTCATCGTTCGAGGCAAGACAATTTGCAATGTTTGAATTATGAAATTTTAAAAATTAAAAAATAAAACACTAAAACAAATATTATGTGGGCCCTTGCCCCTTAGCTAAACCCGCACGACACTGCATTTCTCACTGCTAGTGCTCTGTGCTCACTACTCCAGCGACAACATGACAGGGGACCTTAGGGATGCTGATGACATTGATCCTAAGGATGCTGATGACATGGCTTGAGGAAGCCAAATCAACTATCTTGTTCATGTTCAATGTTTACTGTTTTGAACTTTCTTTTTAATGTCTAGAAATGCCTTTAGGCAAATTTTGAATGTAGTATGACAATGAAGTTTGAACTCATGGTGTCATGGACATATAATATTTTATGTTATTAATTATATTAATATAAGTTCAGTCCTCCACTTGATATCTACTATGAGTTTATGTCATATAGTTTATCAAATTTATTATGTTATGTTTTAAATTTTCAATGTGAATGTTCATATGAATCATTGAATTTAGAAATATCAAATATGCATGTATGATGTGAGTGTGACATGTTTTATTTTTATAAATATTAAGTTTTAACACACACACATATATGTCTACAGTACCCCCGACATACCCAAGTACCCTTTTTCAAAAAGTGGCGTCCCCATCCCCGTCCCCGTACCCACATTTCCTCGCAACTTAGTATAATAATATTTGAAATATTATGGATAAACAGTGTTTTCAGTCCATTCGAGAAGGGCAAATTGCAGCAGAGATGTATCACCCTTCATATTGCTTCAAAAGTTACGAGTGACCACTTGTAGTAAACAATCCCTGTTTATTACCAATTGAAGATATATTTCTGCAAATATAAGAATTGATACGATGATGATGATTACAACAAGCCTTGTGACCGTATACTTATATGCATTGACTGGTCACGAGGTGAAAGGGTACATGCCCTTTGACCTTTCAATAAACTGATTAATTTTTTATTATTTTTGTTAATATTATTATAACATCACCACCGCCTTAAGGGATGTTTTGTCCTCAAAGCATAATACATAGTATTCTCTTTGGCTGAGCATGTTTCCATGGTGGCATCAAGTTTGTCTGGTTTTAGTGGCTTGACTTCGTTCCTAGTTTGAGTGTTGGTGAGGTTCCCTTATATTGTTTGTATCATATCCTGAAGTCTTTTGACCTGGTTGTTTAAAATGAAACTTTTGTACTTCTTGGTAAAATATTTCCTGTGCATCCGTTGATGTATGTTTGGTTGTGTTTCTTGCACTTTTTTTATTAGTTGTAATTCACCTTTTTTGAGAGAAAAGACATAAAATTTCTAATTTATGGTTGGTGCAGTTGATGGTATAACTTATAAGTACCCAACTGCACCCAAGTCACCAACCATTCTGCACCTGGCACTATATCTGTTTCTTGAAGTGGTAGAGTGCAGAATCCTATTTGTAGTTCCAGTTCTTGTATTTGAACTGAGACTTGTGACATGTTCTTACTTCTTTGACCTTTTGTCCATCAGTACTGTAACTATGAAATCCTCCGTGGGTGCACACAAAAGGTTTAGTTGTTTAACGACATTGATGCCTATATAGTTATAAGCAGTGTTACACAGAGACGCATCCCCCTCACTCCCCATGCCCCCATTATGTGGGAACGTCTGGGGAAACATTTCCCCATGTCCCCATTCAAGGGAAACTTGGGAATATGCATGGGGAAACATTTCCCCAAGTCCTGCAATGTGTACCCAGTAAGGGGATGCGCTCAAGCACTCCCTCCCCAAAATGGGGGATACCTAGACATCCCCTCTACTGATTTTCTCATGCACAGCTTTAAAAAAGCGAATTTTTTAAAAACGTATGATTTAAAAACAAAAAATTAAAACCTAAAAGCTAAAGGCATAAAAAACTAAGACTTTACCTTTGTTACCTATCCATTATCATTCAAAATTCGACCTTTTGAGTTCGGAGAAGCCATGAGTCTTGAAGAAGAAGACACTGCGTGGACCTCTGGCCGGTTGGGACTTAGACTTGCCATTACAAAAATGTTGTAATGCCCTCTTTTGCCTAGGCATTGAGGACCAACCCGCTAACCTATGTGATTCTTGTGGGTTCGAGCAGGGAATCAGCTGAAGACCGATGCCATCTACAGAAGATCTAGGGCATCAATAGTATATCACCATTGGGTCGAAGAGGGCCACCAGAGTCAAAGGCCACCTGCATGCATGACATTTGAGCATTATTTAATGATGCATGCACCTGATTAAGTCTCCATGCGCATGCATGCAAGTCAACTGCAAATTAGAAGTTAAACTGACCTAATTAGATCAAAATTTAGGATTTTCGCAGTTGAAAGTTATAATAGAAAGATAAAGTGAATGGAGAAGATACTTAGGAATTATTGATTTGTGGAGTCGAATTGGAGAGCTCGGCGAGCTAAGTTGGGGTTGAGCGCATGCTCAGCTAACTGGTGTATTTCAACAGCGAAATCTATCTGCCCTAGTTCATCCTTAGGTTGGATCATACAGGTTCAGCACTAGTTCATCGTCAGGTTACATTCAGCAGTTATTCCGAGAGGTTGATTATTCACCCAGCCAGAGGGTTTCACTGTCACACCGTGTCACCGTGATCAGAGACAAAGCAAGCACTTAATCCAGGCTCCCAGCAGCAGCTTATTTATTTGATCTATATACTGGTATGTACATGCATTGATTTCTCCTATTTTATAGCATCTCCGTATTTTTCTAGGGCACATATTTGCATGCATACAAAGTTCGGAGTAAATCTATGTGATTAAGGAGTAAATCTATTAGCCATCTACAGTATACACATAAACCGGAAAATATCAGTTTGGGATATTACAGTGGTATCAGAGCTGGTTTTCCTGCCAACCTGAGTGGGAATCTATTGAGGGTTTCCCTTTCATGTCTTCACATTTTCCAACTTGATGGCCACTTCCTCATTAGACTAGATATTAGTACCTAAGTAGATCTCGCCAAAAGAGCTACTGCCAATCTTGCGGTCGAATCTGTATTTGTTACCCACACGAGGCTTCGTCCCATCCAATTGATAACTTGCTTCGTCTCCTTAAATAACGCTGCATGAATCCGAAATTTAGCCAATGGTTGATGAAGGCGAAATTAGGATCACGATCGACCATCCTATAGCATGGATCTGAACTGATATTAGGGGCAGAAGTTGCGTATAGAAGGGGCGCAATCACCCGAGAAGAGGTCAGGTTACAACTAGCAATGAGTGATCTCTTTTGAGTAGTGAATTGAGGAAATCGTGCTTTCATTGGAGCAGCCAGATACCAAAGGTTGGGTCTTAATAAAGTGAGAGACAGTGTAATAGACGCCCATGCAAGAGAAGTAATATTCACATATCAGTCTGGAAAATAGCACGCTTCCACGTCAAGGATCTTATCTCACGTTGGAGTACCCATGTATACCAAATCTGTTATTTCAAAGTTGACTACCAGATTGTGACTTTGCCGCACAAGATTCTCCAGTTTACGAGTCTTCAGATGATTTAAGAGCAATTTCTCAGCAGTCTTTCGAAATTTGGCCTGTGCGTTCTCACGCTGTCGCCAGCGGGCAATTACCGTTCTCCTCTTGAGTGCAGGAGTTCCACCATCGAAGACGAACACGGGCTTCACTTGAAGGAACAAAAGCTTGCAAATTCGCCTGAAGAAGCCGATTAAACGGGCGTTTCTTAACAGTCCTCCCTGCTCGTGAAAAGAAAGATCATGTGGGTCACTTGCTGGAGCCGTCATTTTTGGGGAAGAAATCGGGCCCTTGTGGAGCCGTCAACCACATTGGCAGATGTGGACAGTAAGAACCTAACCTTTTGTAGCACGAGCTTAAACTCTAAAAGTTCATTGTAGGTACGCTGCAATTTTTCACTGTTTTCATTTATTTCTTGGAGTTCAGCTCATATTCACCAAATTGGACCTGCAAGCACAAAAAAAAAACTCAAGCTCGTCGAAATCAGTTGCTAGTTCATGAGGAGGTCCAGTCAGACTTAAGCCAGATTTATTTATTTGGTCTCTAAAGAAACGCAACTTCCGAGTCATCTCTGCACATCGTTTAACCTGATTTGCATAGGCGTGGAGGAGGAAAAGTGTGCTGAGAGCACATAGAAGAGAAAATCGTGATCCCTTTTGAAGAGCTGATTTCGTGATCCATATATTCCAGGCCGGATTTCTCCTTATATTGCTGATGTTATTCATATAAAGTGGAGGTACTGTGGTTACATTTGATTTACATTTTTAGTCTGAAATATTATTTGTCATCAGTCTTGCCAACTGTGGGCATGCAAAAATTATAAATGAATCCAGGAGACCCATACAACATTACTCACAAGAGACAAAGGTATAGAGAAGAGGAGTTAGAGGACATAGATTTGGGGAACAGAGAGTATCAGTTTGAAAAAGGCAAAGAAACAATGGCCGATGATGATAAAATAGCTTTCAATAGTCTCATATCAGCCATAAAAGAACTCACCACTGGGCAAAAAGAAATTATGAGCACCTTTAGGCAAATGATTGAGAAGAATGAGCCCACCCCACACAGTCCCTTATTTCCCAACAGTGATAGGGTATCCACCAGCAGTAGTAGGGAGTACTTATATACCAACATGCAGAGCCATCCCCATATACACAAGCCCTTCCAACCTACCATGCCTCAATTCTTAGATAGTCCAGCTGTAGTGCCTCTAGCACAAGTAGAACCAAAAGAACCCATGAGTGCCTATCTGAGAGAATATAGAGCTTTAGGAGAGGACTTCCATTCAGCTATGACCTTCAATGACTTCTGCCACTTTAAAAGTAAGAACAAACCCAAAGTTTACAATAGGCCATTTACCCAGAACTATGAGTTACAGCGCATCGTAGGGAAACTGACTATCCCTACCTTTGAGGGCACTCGGGGTAGCCCAGCCAGGGATTGGGTACAGAAGTTGGATACATACTTCCAGCTCAACCCCATGATTGAGACAGATGCCATTAAATTGGCTACTTTGCATTTGGACGGAGAAGCACATGAGTGATGGTATCACGGGTTAGTGACACTGGGTCACAACACCATCACATCATACCCAGATTTTACACAGAGGCTTATTGAGCGGTTTGATCGGAAAGATCCTGAGGTACACTTTAGAGAGCTGGCATAGCTCAAGCAGATAGGTAGTGCAGATGCATTTATTTCAGAGTTTCAGAGGATAGCAGTCATGGTGACAGATATATCAGAGAGCAGGTTGATTATGTTGTTCACTGAGGCTCTCACTAAACCCTTACGGGGATGGGTCAAGTCTTATAGGCCCACCACCCTAGCAGATGCCATCAGACGAACTAGAGATTTACAGGATGCAGTACCCAAAATTAGACTTCCTCCCAAAACCAATTTCCCTATTGAAGATGAAGAGAGGAAACCCGTCCAGAAAGAATGGCCCAAGAAAGAATGGATGGACAATAATACCCGACAGGACCTTAGAAGAAAAAAGTTATGTTTCACTTGCCAGGAACCATGGGTACCAAGTCACAGATGTTCAGGGAAGGGAAAGGCTTACTACATAGAGGCCTATTCTGACAATGGGGAGGATGATGATTATCCGGATCAGGAGCAGAGAGAGACACCAGATACAGTTAGGGAGTTGCCACCCTCAGGAGGTACCATTGCTACCATGACAGGGGTTCCTAGATTCCACACTCTCCGAATCAAAGGTACCGTACAGGGCCACAGAGTGGGAGTGCTGATAGATGGTGGGGCATCCCACAACTTTATTGATGCTACATGGGTTAAAAGGAGAGACATTCAGACTGAGAGTTTTGATGGGTTTTCAGTAGCTGCAGCAAGTCACACCATGGAGTGTAGTCAGAGGATTCCTCAATTAACAGTAACACTTGGGAATTATACAGTGATGGAGACATTCTATGTGGTGGATGTACCTGACATGAAGGTGGTATTAGGAGTTCAGTGGATGTGTTCCCTAGGGAAGTATTCCACAAACTACCAGACCATGGAGATGGAATTCACAGGAGCAGAGGGATAGAAGGTAGTATTGAGGGTGATGAATACCTACCCTCCCACACCAGTAACATCACACAGGATGGAGGCAGTACTCCGACATGGGGATATTGAGGGAGCAGCAGAGTGTTTTGTTACCTTCAGGAAACCACCAGATAAGGCCACACAACATCCAGCAGTATTCGGAGACCGTCCAGCAGGTCGACCTCCAGATAGGGGATTTGAGAGCTGCCCCCCCCTTGATGATGAGGGGCAATTGATTCTGATTCCGGAGCGCATCCTAGAGGTGCGAGAGCGGAAACTGAGGAATAAAATCATCAGAGACTACTTGGTTCAATGGAAAGATCTGCCTATAGAGGAGGCCACTTGGGAGACAGAACAGGTATTACAGCACCCAGCTTTACAGTTGCTTGAGGACAAGCAAATTCGAGCGGGGAGGACTGTAATGTCCTCTTTTGCCTAGGCATTGAGGACCAACCCGCTAACCTATGTGATTCCTGTGGGTTCGAGCGGGTACTAACAGTCAGGGAATCAGCTGAAGACCGATGCCATCTACAGAAGATCTAGGGCATCAATATTATATCACCATTGGGTCGAAGAGGGCCACCAAAGCCAAAGGCCACCTGCATGCATGACATTTGAGCATTATTTAAGGATGCATGCACCCGATTAAGTCTCCATGCGCATGCATGCAAGTTAACTGCAAATTAGAAGTTAAACTGACCTAATTAGGTCAAAAGTTAGGGTTTTCGCAGTTGAAAGTTATAAAAGAAAGATAAAGTGAATGGAGAATATACTTATGGATTATTGATTTGTGGAGTCGAATTGGAGAGCTCGACGAGCTAAGTTGGGGTTGAGCACATGCTCAGCTAACTGGTGTATTTCAACAGCGAAATCTATCTGCCCTAGTTCATCATCAAGGTGGATCAAACAGGTTCAGCACTAGTTCATCATCAGGTTACATTCAGCAGTTATTCCCAATGTTCCCCCAAGTTTCTGGGACGCGAGGGCGCGGGAGCGGGGAAACGCACATTGGGGACGTGTGGAGACCACCCCCAAATTTTAGCGAAATTCGGGGGGGGCGAGGGGGAGGGGGGGCTTCCAAGTCTTAATAAAAAATAGTATTATAAATTATTAAATCCCGGCAATAAAAGTTCAATGATTCATCCCATGTAAACTACTAAAAGAGGGGGGGCGTCTGGGAGCCCCCCAGTTTCAGCAGGGGGCATCTGGAAGCCCCCCAATTTCAGGAGGGGGCGGGGGGGCGTCTGGGAGCCCCCCTTCACCGGAGCGCGCTGCAAAACAGGGGACGCGCCCCCTTGTGCATTTCCGAGAGTTTCCTAATTTTGGGGACGCTAGGAAACGTTTCCCCAGAAGCCCCCAAGCCCCCGGGGCGCAGGGAACGAGGGGGGCGCGTCCCCGACCCTAGGGGGCGAGTCCCCATGTAACTGGTTATTCCGGGAGGTTGATTATTCATCCAGCCAGAGGGTTTCATTGTCACACTGTCTCACCGTGATCAGAGACAAAGCAAGCACATCATCTAGGCTCCCAGCAGCAGCTTATTTATTTGATCTATATACTGGTATGTACATGCATTGATTTCTCCTATTTTATAGCATCTCCGTATTTTTCTAGGGCACATATTTGCATGCAACTGGATGCATGCAAAGTTTGGGGTTTGCTCTCCTATGTGATTAAGGAGTAAATCTATTAGCCATCTACAGTATACCCATAAACCGGAAAATATCAGTTTGGGATATTACAAATGTATAGTGTAGAGGGTAAAACACTTCGGCAATAGCCGATTTAGATTCGAAGTCTCAAAGGTCCCTTCAACAAGCCCAATGCGAAGGAAGTCTGCAGTGACTTTGGCCAGAATGACCCCATTGGTTAGTGGAGCATGCATGGGGGATGATGCTCCAGAGATCAAACATCTTGCTATCACATATTGTGAGTTCCTCCATAGCTAAGAGGAATTGGTCCACCTATATCTTCATCCACTCAATCAAGAGGAATAGACTTACCTCTAGCCTCTAGGAGAGGGGAAAAGCTAGTTACAATACACAGTTCCCTACATCTTGCACATAGAAAGACACCAGAGAATTAGATGGGACCATTTACACTATGGGATGGCCCTAATGCCTTCATGCAGTAGATGGATGTTGAGGATGAGTCAATGGCATTGACTCATAACTTTTGACTCTATATAGTATATATTAATGGCATTGCAACTTGTTATCTTTTATTGTTTCAAACATTAGTTTTAACTTTTGACTCTATATAGTATATATTAATGACCGAGTCTTTGACTCTTTCCTATTATAGTTTTTGAGCTATCTTAATTACTATTTCTATTTCAGTGTCTATTTCAGACTTCATTATTTATTATAGCATCTCCATTACTAGTTTTTATTACAAGCAATGTTACATATTGATGATCAAATGGTATTTTCATTGATTCAATCACAGTGTGACACTGAAAAATTAAAAGTCAAAGACTCGAGACTAAAATATCAAATATGATGAATTGTGTGACGTGTTTGTATTATTAAATTTATTAGATTTTAATTTACATTGCACAATTATGAACTTAGTATTTACATGGAATGAATTGTTATTGCTCAGATTTATAATATTTTATATTTTTTATCATTTTTATGACCACAACATCTCCCCGTCTCACCTGAATTTCCTTAAAATTTGGGGGTGGTCTCCATGCATCACCAATATGTGTTTCCCCACTCCCGAGTCCCCGAAACTTGGGGGAACAATGGTTAATAGTTATAAGTAATGTCGGAATCAACCAGTACCGTTACATTTCTACTTTTATGACACCTTTAAGGTTCGAGGTCTTAGGTTGTGATTTCCCCATAATGGTTTCCAATGGCAACGTAGGGTCACATTCTTGATCTTATCAGACTTTCTGAGATGTAGCAGAATGTATTTTGCAACTGGATGTTGCATTTGGTCTTTTTCGGAAATAATTACTAATTAAAGCATGCCATCTTCATTCCTATTTAGTTGGGCACATGAGATTGAAGCTAATGATATTGTTGGCGGTGCTTCATTACCAATCATCGTCATTTCAATTTTAAATATATTGAGTTGACATGTTCTGAACTTCTACCCTGACATCTTTGGCAAAATGTGGTCTATGATTTCGTATTTCTGACTTTCAGGCGGATTTTCATAAGTTTCTATAATTGACAAATCTTATTTTCTAGTTAGTTGTAAAACTCCTCCGCTATGCTCATTAGTCATTCTTGATGCCTTGTCCTTAGTGGCCTCTAAATTATACCCACTAGTAATTTTGTTTGGTAGGTTTTAATTCCTACTTTATTTGTGTCCACTATTTTCGAATAGTGTAGTGACTTGTCCTCACATAGATAACCTTGATGCCCTGATAAAGGAGAATCGTGGGCTGCTTGAATGATCTTTTTCCTCAATGTGGATTCTGGAACGAGGTATATTCTGTCTTTGTAATAGATGATGTCATCCACAATCCTGTACCTGTCATCCTGAATTTGCCTGTCCAATAATTCGCAAGCGAATTTGTTTTTGGAGTATTCCACCAAGAGAAGTGCCCTCCAATCCGTGGATATACTACTGAGAGATAATGGGGCTGGACGCCTGGATAATGCATCAGCTACTACATTATTCTTACCTTTCACATACTCGATCTCGAAATCATAAGCTTGTACCTTACTGACCCATTTCTGTTGTCGCTCATTCAGTTCCTTCTGTTCCAAGAAATACTTGAGGCTGTTATGATCGGTTTTGATTTTGAACTTACTGCCCACCAGGTACTGTCTGAATTTTGTGAGAGCATGCAAGATGGCCAGCATCTCCTTGTCATATATGGAGTAATGGCGCTCGTAGTTCTTCAGTTTACGGCTCTCGAATGCAATAGGGTGATGATTCTGCATCAACACTACTCCTAACCCTTCCCCTGAGGCATCACATTCTATCACAAAAGGTTGTGAGAAATCTGGTAATGCCAGAACTGGACAAGAACTCATAATAACCTTTATCTCCTCGAAAGTTTTCTGTGCTAAGTCTGTCCAAGTGAATGCTCCTTTCTTGGTGAGATCTGTGAGAGGTGTTGTAAATTGGGAGAATCCCTTAACATACCGCCGGTAATAAGTACACAGACCTAGGAACCCTCTCAACTCTGTAACTGTTTTTGGCGCAGGCCAATCTCTGATAGCCCTGATTTTCTCCATGCCAACCTGTACTCCTTCTACATTGATTACGTGTCCTAAGTACAGCATTTCTTTCATGCCAAACTCACACTTGGACATTTTTGCATATAGTGAATGCTCTTCTAAAATACTCAATGTTTCGTCCAGGTGTTTCAGATGTTCTTCCCAGGTTTTGCTGTAAATCAGGATGTCATCAAAGAATACCAGCAAAAACTTACGTAGCTGTGCTCGGAAGGTATGGTTCATGCATGACTGAAAAGTGGCCAGAGCATTGGTCAGTCCGAAGGGCATGACCAGAAACTCATAGTGACCATAATGACAGTGAAAAGCTGTTTTGGAGATGTCCTGGTCCCTTACCCTGATCTGATGGTACCCCGAGCGAAGATCGATCTTGGAGAAGTATTGAGCTCCCCGAAGCTCATCCATGAGTTCGTCAATTCTGGGAATGGGATACCTGTTCTTGATGGTCTTTTTGTTAAGTGCTCGATAATCGATGCACATACGCAGAGTACCATCCTTCTTCTTAACCAGAACTACTGAAGATGCAAAGGGGCTAAAACTGGGTCGTATATAACCAAGCTCCAGTAATTCTTTGATGGTTTTCTCAATCTCATCCTTGTACCTTTTGGGATGCCTGTAAGGAGTGGTGATGACTGCTTGTGTTCCCTCCTCTAGCTCGATGATGTGTTCAAAACCCTGATCTGGTTGTCTGCCTGATGGAAGGTCCCGAAAAAACTTTTCGTGTTTCTGTAGCAAGGCTTGAATGTCACTGGGGTGTTGTGAGCTGGTCTCTGGAGGTTTCCAGAAGGTGACAAAACATTCTGCAGCCCATTCTATGTCATCCTCTCGGAGCACTGCCTCCATTCTCTGTGAGGAGACCGGTTTTGGGGGATAAGTGTTCATGCCCCTCAAAACTACCCGTTTGTCGTCTGGCCCCTGGAACTCCATTTCCATTGCCCTATAGTCTGTAGTGTATTTCCCTATAGAGTACAGCCACTGAACACCCAATACCACATGAGTATCCACTACATCCACTACATAGAAAGAGTCTGTCATCTGATAGTTACCTAAGGCAACATTCAGTTTTGGGATCCAGTAGTTGCACTCCATGCTGGAGTTCCCGGCTACTGCTACAGTGAATCCCTCGAACTTCTCGGTCTGAATACCTCTCTTGGCTACCCAAGCGGAGTCAATGAAATTGTGGGTGGCTCCCCCATCAATCAATACTCCTACTCTGTGACCCTGCACTACTCCCCTGACCCTGAGAGTATGGAATCTCGGTACTCCAGACAATGTAGCAATGACTTCCTCTGGTGTATCACCTTGGTGTGATTCCTCTTCTGTGGCCTCCTGCTCATCGTCGTCCTCATCACTGTCTGAATACACCTCAATGTAGTGTGCCTTCGCCTTCCCTGCGCACCTGTGTCCTGGTACCCATGGTTCCTGGCAAGTGAAGCACAGCTTCTTCCTTCTCAAATCGTTCCTGGTGTCCTCATCTAACCAGGTTTTCTTGGGCACATCCTGCTGGAAAGGTTTCCTGTCCTTGTCCCTAACAGGAAAATTGGTTTTCAGAGGGAATTTGTTTTTAGGGACTGAATCCTGAAGATCCCTTGCCCGGCTAATAGCATCCTGCAGAGTAAGGGGTTTGTAGGCTTTCACCCATCCCCGTAGTGGCTCTATAAGGCCCTCAGTGAATAACATAGTCAATCTGCTCTCTGACACATCTGTTACCATAACGGCTAGCCTCTAGATTCTGCGCTACCAGTCTGCTTGAGTTGAGCCAACTCCCTGAAATGGATTTCTGGATCTTTCCTGTCAAACCTCTCCATGAGTTTCTGAGTGAACTGACCGTAAGAATGTATGGTGTTGTGACCCAATGTCACCAATCCGTGGTACCACCATTCATGAGCTTCTCCATCCAGGTGAAGTGTAGCCAACTTAATGGCGTCTGTCTCTGTCATGGGGTTGAGTTGGAAATAGGTATCCAACTTTTGGACCCATGTTCTCGCTGATCCTCCGCGAGTCCCATCAAAGTTTGGGATGGTTAACCTGCCCAAGGTCTTCTACAGCTCATAGTTGTGATTGAAACCCTTGTTGAAATTCCTGGGCATGTTCCTACTCTTCATGTTGCAGAAGTCTGAGAAAGACATGGCAGCATGAAACTCATCCCCTAAGTCTCTGTACTCCTGCAAATAAGCCCCAAAAGGCTCGCTGGGCTCTACCTGCATGACCGGGCCCCCTACTGTATCTACCAAGAAGTGAGGCATGGTAGGCCTGATAGTAGGTATGTTGTATATGTGCGGAGTGTTCTGGATGTTGGTGTACACCATCTTTCCACTACTACTTGAAGATCCCCGCTCTACCGGTGAGGGAGGTGTACTGTTGATACCTGGTTTCGGTTTCGCTGACAGTCTGTTGATTGCATTGAGGACTTCTTTTTGTCCTTTGGCTAAGTCTTGCAATGCAGAGACCAAGCTGCGAAACTCCATCCGATCCTCCTCTTCTCCCGTTCCTTTTCCCCCATCCGAATGTATACCTGTCTGTTCCATGTCTGAATTGGTATCTTCTAGTTGGATATCTTCAAATTCTTTTGTGTATCTACTCTTCCTCCTCCTATAGGTTACAAAAGGATCTCCTTCTGTATTCATCTATTTTTCATCTCTTAAGCCCACAGCTGGCCAAGAAAATAGCTCTGATACCACTGTAATATCCCAAATCCCGATATTTTCTATTTCTATACAAATATGCTGATACAACGGGGCATGCAAACTGTCAAGCAAAAATCCCTATTTTATAGGAAAAATTAGGGTTAGGGTTTGCGAGATAGAATGAACACTTACCACTGATAAGCTGGTCTGAACTACTCCAGCAAAAGTCTGCCAGTACTGCAAGCTGGATCGGAGTGGATCTGAGCTCCTCTGCTTCAGGTGAATCCCCCCAGCAGCAAGACGCCCAAGGAGAAAAGTGTGACGCCCTCAAGGAAGGAGATGTCCGATCTGACTGAGAATTTGCAGGACTGATAGCGGTTCAATGTCGGAGAGAATGCCCGGAGCATGCGAAGGTTCTGAGATCTCCAAGTAGGGTAGCGAATCACTTCAGAGAGGCAACTACTCACCCTCTAGAACCCCGAAACGGCTGATAACTGCTTCGGATGAGCACTGATGGGTCTGAAAATCACTAGGTACCGGAGTATGAGGCTGATGATGAGATTGGTGCCTGAGTTTCGGAAGGAAACTGAGATCTGAAGGCCCAACAGCTGATTAGGGCTTTCTGGCTGAAAACCACCTCTTACGGCTGCACACGTGTCCCTGCAACGATCTATACCATGTACTAGGTAACTGATGAATGAATAAAGAACAAGTGGTGAACCTGTATGGCTTACCCGAAATAAGACTAGGACAGATGTTTCACTGCCGAAATCCTGTTAGCTGAAGACTCCGTCTCCAACCCCAACTGCTGTGCTGCACGCTGTGCCGCTATCCAAGAGCTGCCAAAATAATGATCATCCAAAAGTGAAGTCTCCTTTCGCTTTATCCTCTATTTATAAAGTTCAATTGCGCAAAACCTAATCTTTGACCTAATTAGGTCACTTTATCTTCTAATTTGCCGTTGACTTGCATGCATGCGGATGGAGACTTAAAGAGTGCATGCATTATTAAATAATGCTAGGATGGCATGCACGAAGGTGGCCTTTGGCCCCGGTGGCCCTTCTCGACCAAATGATGATGCCCTAGATCTTCTATGGATGGCATCAGTTCTTAGCTGATTCCCTAGCTGTCAGTAACCGCTCGAACCCATAGGAATCACATAGGTTAGCGGTTTTGGGGCCTTAAGGCCTAATTGGAAGAGGACATTACAAATTTCTAGCCACTGCAATTTTGTTAATAGAAGAAATCTTTGGAGGAGATTGGTGTTCTTGGCTCTTGTATGAGGTATCTTTGTGCATTTTAGTTTTTACATGTATTTGTGGATCTCAACCAAATTGTTTTGTTTGAGAATAATATTGTGATATTGTTATTACATGTTATGTGAGTTGTCTATTTAGCATGTGAGGAGTTCATGATTTCTAGTTTGAATTAGTGATTTCTCACTTCTTTGCTTAGTTCTCTCATCCATTTTGCATTGGAAGTTATATTTTGTTGCAGGTTACCAAGGCTTGAAGAGTGGGATTCCCGGGTGGGATACCCCATTTTTCCAACAACAAAGAAGAACCTAGCTCCATCTTTACTTATACTAATTTTTTTTGCTGTTTGCTGCAGATTTGAGCTTTAAGGCTCCTTTAAAAAAAAATCCAGCACTATTTCTTTGTTGCTTTTTATTTACAATTTGTTGATTTTTTATATGTAAATGTTTGAAGTGTTTTAAAACTAAATTTCCAGCACTATTTCTTTGTTGCTTTTTATTTACAATTTGCTGATTTTTTATATGTAAATGTTTGAAGTGCTTTAAAACTAATTTCCAGCATATTTGTACAGTATTTGTTTGTTGTTTTGTGCAGGATTTTCACAATACAAGGAGAGGTTATGCCAAAATTTGGCTAGAACAAGGTGCAGAAAGTTCCAAATTAAAACCATTTCAAAACCCTTTGCCTAAAGGGGATAAAATCATTTTTCTCTTCATTCTTTGTCTCATTACTCACCTCTCAAATCTACTTTGTTGTAATAGGCCATCCATTGCATGCAAAGATAGTTGACCTTTGCCCACCCCTGCATTGCAAGTGAAGAGAGGCTAGGAGCTAATCACTTAGTTTAATTTTCAGCATTTAGTTCATTTTGTTTTGCCCCACCTCTTCCTTTCGGAAGGGGGTTGTGTGGCTAGTCTAGTTTATTTCTTTTCCTTTTTTTTGTATAAATTTGTTTCCCACACCTTGCATGTGAAGTGGCTCTACCCTCCTGCAAAATCATGTAGGCTAGACCATTGTTCAATACAAAGTCCGTCAATCTTTTATGTAAATCAACCTTGCCCCACTTTTGCCACGTATTCACTTCCCTTCCTGGTTCGTCCGATCTTGGGTGACAAAAAAGGGCAAACGATTGAGTTGGCTACTATAGTTTGGCACTAAGCTACTTATTGTGAGATTGAGAAAATAAAGAATGGTTTGTGGAGCTAGAGGACTAGACGCTAAAAGGAGCCCATGGCACTCTGTGTACTCATGTTGAGCGCCCGACAATCATTGGAGCTAGAAGGGAATCTTGTTGTTCTTTTGTTTAGTACCCAACAGTTTCTCTCAATAAAAGAATAAGGGGTTAGAGGTAGTCACATTAGTTTAGGGCAATCAACTTCTTTATTTGCATTACACCTTCCACACTTTCCAATTCCCTAAGTTAAAGTGAACCTAAGAATTTTTTAAAACTTACAGGACCATTGCAAAACAAACAAGTATTTACATTAACTTCCAAACAATTTGTTTTAAGTTTCGAAGTCTAGTTCTTTTCAAAACATACTTTATTTTACAAGCAAGCTATTTCATTTATTTTTATCCAACAGCAAGCTCTTGAATGTTGTAGGTTTGGAAATAAATCAGTATCCGTACTTTTATATGTCTTGTTTAATTTGTTTTCATTGAGCAAGCAATTTCTTTTGAAACTTTAAATCCCAATAAATAAGGCACTAGTCTAGTTAGTAAATTGTTATTTCATTCATTTAACTTTATACGGTTAATTTTTAGTGAGGATTGACCTATGTTGTTGGGAGTGGGGAACAAGATCAAGGAGCGGAGAGTGGGAGCAGAGCGAAAAGCAAAATTTTCAAAAGCTCCCCTTTTGGGATCTTTTCAGGAGCGTTTTTTGAATAGTATATATTTTAATTTAATATATTTTGATGGATTTATATCTAAAAAACATGTAGGATGTTGAATTAGCTCTAGAATACATGGATTAAACCATATAACATCAATCATCTAGTAGTTATAACTTATATCATTATCATCAAATGATCGACTATAAAAACTTTTATACAAGCTTAGCAAAGAAGGGAGGTACCATAACATTGTCATCAAATGATCAACCTAGTATAGAAGCTTTTAATATAGGAAAGGAAGGAAGCGCCTTGGGAGCGTTCTCCCAAAACTAGGAGTGTTTTGGGAGCAAGCTTCAGGAGCAGAAGCGAGGGGGTGGGGGGTGCTCCCACGCAACATAGGGATTGACTACCATTAAATTATTTGTTGTAGATTGCATGATTGCTTGTCATTTAACCCCTTAGACAAATTTAATTAAACTTTGACTCCTAAGCTACCTAAACAAAATCTTTAAAACTTAGTAAGTCGGTTCTACTCCCCTTGGCTCCTTTCGGAGTTGGGCCTAAACAGAGGAGTTGGGAATCAACGTGACAGTGGATCCTCGACTCGTAGCTTACCCCAAGGACACACCTAGTTGGTTGGAGACTTTCCACGTTAAAGTGTGTATTAGGCGACAACAATTACAAGAAAGGTTGAAAAGACCTATTTATACTACAAAGGGACTATAGTGCTAACACATGGCCCAAGTTACCTTTATGGTGTAATTAGTTTCTCATTTAATGAATTAACCCTAAACACACTAATTATTTGTCTAAGGACTAATTTAACATAAATTGCCACATAAAAAATATCGAAGGATTAGAAACTAAAACATCATTAAAAACCGTGAGCTTATGTACAAATAGCTCATGCACATAGACTTGCATGTATAGATAGAAATGTTGCATATGAGGTACACAATGACACTTGCCCATAAAGATTGTTTTATGATTCCATCTATGTACACTCATAGGATTAGGTCTAACCCGGCAAAATCACAATTCGCCTTATAAAATTCACACAGAAAACTATCTAATCCAAACAACTTATACTTGGCCATATCCAATAGAGGAACAATCAACTCATCCAAACCAAGTGATTTTCACACATGCTTGTCTAGGATTTAGAAAGACTACAATAGAACACACCAAGACAAATCTACACGGCCACTCTACATTCTTTAGGAAGAAAATGTCATTAAAACACCATTATGTAGAGAAAAAGAAATTCCCCTCAATATCCTTAAGATTTAGTCATCCTTCCATTCAGATATTTGGTGACAAAGATCTTTGTAGGTCAATCCCCCGCTCTAATCCATTCAAGCCTTGCTCTCAATTGAGCTCCTTCCGTACTATGACTTTCATCCAGTTTTAGGTCGAGCAAGATCTTAGCAATTGTGACATGAAATTCTTTAACAAAGGTGTTTGCATTGAAGCCATTTGCTATATCTTCAATCTCTCGCTTCACTCCTTATGGCACTAGAGTTGAATTCAAGTAGTTTGTTACCTAAGTTGTCAGGAAATGTGGGTACATGGACGGGTACTGGACGGGGATGAGGACGCCACTTTATGAAACAAGGTACTTTGGTACGTCAAGGGTACTATAGACACACACGCACATACACATATTATAATTTTTAAATTATAAAAATAAAACATGTCACAGTCACATGACTCACATCATACATGCATATTCAGATGTCTTCATTGATTCATTGAGCAATGAACATTCACATTGAAAATTTGAAACACTCAAACATAAAATTTGATAAATCATAAACTCATAATAGATATGAAGTAGAAGATTGGAAGTTATATGATCAATATTAATAATATATTAATATATGTCCATGACTCCATGACTCCATTGTCATACTACATTCAAAATTTGTGTAATGGCATTTCTAGACATGAAATAGAAAGTTCAAAACAATGAACAATGAACAAAATAGTAGATTTGGCTTCCTCACGCCATGTCATCAATAGCCTCAGCATCACTAAGGTCCTTTGTCAACAAGCTCTCTAAATAGGCATCATTCTCAAGTTGATGTTCCTGCTGATCAATAGTAACTAGAGGTAGCTCAACAAGGTCATCTGGTTGTATCTCCTCATCCACACAGATAGCATCATCTGCATACAGGTCCCATCTCCTGAAAGGACCCTCCTTGTATCTTGGGTCTTTTCGAGATATGAGACGAAGTGTGCTATGAATTTACACTAGATTCTCTGCTTTCTTTGACCCCAACCTATTTATCTTCACTGAATGTATGAAAGCATAAGTGCTCCAAGTCCTCTCACAAGATGAGGAACTAGCTACATGTCCAAGTAATTGTATGGAAAATAAAAATTGTTAGTGGAAGGCTCAAGTATATAAATTTGTATAATTAATTAAAATTTAATATAGAAGCAAGATGAGGAACTACCTTCCCAAGTAACCATATCACAAACTGCTACAACTCACAAGCATCCACACCATGAAACCACCACCAATCAATCAGATCCTTCTTCTTCCACTTATCTGTCTTTGATTCATGTAAACCAAAGACACCTCATCCACGTGTAAATTGGGAAAATTGAGATTGTGTCTCAGAGGCCTCTTCTAAAGAACCATACATTTTTTTTACGGCAGTCATAAACCCCTTCACCACCTCTCTATCTTGGGAAGGAGGCCTTCTTCCTTTTGTGGAAACATGCTATTTTGGATTTACTGCATAGGTTGCCATATGAAGTGACATGGTCAATTTATTCCACCGCCCATGTATAAATGATTGCAATTGTGGCCAGAAAGTAGGATCTTTCCTATCTGTGATGGACTAGATCCTCTCACACTCATAAATATCACCTAAACATGGACCATCTATGTCTGCATAGTGAAGCATATTACAAATTGGCTTTACAAATTCCACAACGAATTTGACATCAACCCAAAACTGATCATCCAAAATCGGCCTCTTTACCTCCACAACTACATCCGAGGAAGATAGCCTTCAACGCTCCCCATGTGGTTGCTAAAGCCCCTTCATCTCCACAAGTAGTCTAAGCAAAATGTAATAAGAGGCAAATCTAGTATTAGTAGATTTAAGAACCTCCATTTTTGCATGCCTACGGTAAATTGCTAGTGAATGGTGGTGGTTGCATATGAACATTTGAATTTTGCAACCATTCTCAATTAACAAGCGGATCCATTCAATTTTTGCAATGTTTTCCAGTGCATTATTCAAAGAATGCACTATGCATGGTGTCCAAAAAAAATGCCTACAGAACAAATGAAAAAGAATTAGATTTCTAATTTTAATTTTAATTAATGAATAAATATGAAAATTTAGAAGAAAAAAATCAAAGTTATAATCAAAAATGAGGTGAAGGAGGGCTTTGCAAAGTTTTCTACTGCTACTGGGAGATTTGGAGGCTATGATGTGATTGGAAACAAGGGAGTTAAGAAGCCCTATAAATTATAATTGGTGGGCAACTCATCGGGCAACATGCCTTCTTCTACAGAAGCTAGCCTTGAAGATCATCTCTCAATTACATCATCCTCTAGTTGTGAGAGGAATTGGAGTACATATGGTAACTTGTACATTTTGAAGAAGAGCAGGATCGAGCAGTCCAGAGCAGAGACGATGGTGTATGTGCACACCAACCTTCGTCATATTTACAGGAAGAGGGAGGATTGGATGAAGGGAAAGACAAAGATGTGGGATGTCTTTCCTGATGATATGGGTTTGTACAACAGTACTGAGTTGGCATTAGCCAACTTGGATCTTAATGATCCAGTGCTAGAGTCGGTGACGTTTGATGATAGTAATCCTTTGGAGGGGTCATCCTCCACACCGGCAGATATTGATCCTCAGATGAGCAAAGAGGAGTAGGAGGAGGAGGAGGAGGAAGAGAGCAATGATGAGTTTGTTGATTCAGGCATGGAGGAGGACTATTGATAGATGTGATTCTTAATTCTTCCATCTTGATATACCCCTTTTTGTATTTACTATTACTATTGGTCTATTTGGCATTTGACAGTGGCATTGCGACATCTATGTAATACATTTTGATTTTGATGACTTAATGAGAAATATGGTTCTGACTCCTGAGTATTGACATCTTGATATATGACTATCATGAGTATATTGTATCATGAATTATCTGTGTGTCTCATAATCTCATTGTGATTACTGAATTGATTTGTAAATGTGTAATACTAATTACTAATGTTAAATGTGCATTGATTCTGATTTCTATTGAATATTTGTAAAAATTTGGATCTATATGTCTATATTTTTAATATATAGATATATATAACGTGTCTTACGTGTCTTGATTTTGGGGGTCACCATTTCTGTGTCGGACACTCGAATCCCCACGTCCTTCGTGTCATGTGTCCTTGTGTCAGGTGACTTAGCTTAGCACATATTTTTGAAGAGCACTCCATTGTGTGCACATATTTCTACAGAACCCTATTCTTTGGCCCATGGTGTTGTAGTGTGTTCATGGTATTGGCACATGGTTTTAGGTAGAAGCACATGGTTTTGGTTATTTAAACTTATTTTGTAAAGTGTTCCACTTCCATGCAATTTTCCCTGGATCACTCACCTTCTTCCCATTGTTTGCAAGAGATATGCACATGGATCTAAGTTCTTTGCACATTTCTCTAGAGTTCTCGCCTTCTTTTGAGTGTCTTTGGAGTTGGTTTGGCCAAATGCACATGGACCAATTTCTTTGCAAGTCACCCACCTCAAGAAGGTTGTTATAATAACCAAAGGGGCCATGATTGCTCATATATCCATGAAATCCATTGTTTGATGAGTTGGTTATTGCATTAGAGAAAGCACCCAAACTCACTTTACTATTTTCGGCCTCTTGTTGACATTTATGATGGTTGACATAGTGGAACACTCTTAGTCATTGCATCTTGGCACACTTATGGAGGCACAACTTCCATGTTGGCACACCATGTTTAGGGGTGCTTCATGAGAGTTGGGGTACACGTTGTATGTTCAACCTTTGGATGGTCGGAGATGGATTGTAGCATGAGAGATGGTCCATGATGGATATGCACACTTGAGATAGCTTGCTCAATGGATGCTTCACCTCAATTGATCGTTGGCTTAGTGTTCTTCCCTTGGGTGTTGGAGATCCCTTACCTAGACAATGGATGCACTTCAAGATGGCCACATGGAGGATTCACTCGATGGAATTAAGCCCTAGAAGGGATGTGGAGTATTGTGCATCGTGGAGGAAAGCTTTAAGACCTAAATGGCATGTGGTAGCTTGGATTCCTGTTCGAAGGATTATAGATGGCTTCGTGAGATTTGGGGCTTCGACAATCTTCATGTTGGGGAGTATTGGTAGCTAACCCAGTTGAGTACTTTCTTTAGAGGATAGATATAGTTTGTAGAGCTCAAGATGGATTTGTGTGGACTTTCCTTGTGTAGATACATCACCTTGGAATGTTTATTGTGTAGGACATCATGATTGGAGCATGACACTTGTATTCTAGATTGGACATATCACTTTTGTGGCCCACAAGGACTCATACAGATTGCTTGTAAAGGCTTGTGCCCACACAGTATTGTGGCCCCTCATATAAATAGATGAAGGAGAGAGACTTTGATTCATGATTCTTTCTCACTCTTCTATAGAGATGTGACCTAGGAGCGCACTTGTCCTCTCTCTCTAAGTCTTCGCTTCTACTCTCTCTCTCTCTCTCTCTCTCCTGGTCTGTTGGTAGTTTCTTGGAGCATCTAGGAGTTCTAGGGTTAGGGATTTAATCTTGGAGATTGGAAACTAGGTCTTTGGGAGAAAATCCTAGAGTCGACTTCTGAAGAAGAATAGAGGAAGGTGTCTCGAAGCTCATATCTCATATATCATTAGTCATATGATCTATCGTATGTTATATGTCTCGAAGCTCCACTGTCCACAAACCATCCAACACTAGACACATGTTAGAGGATAAGCAAGAAAACAAAGCCATATCCATCCTAAAAAATCTGTAGTATGAAGAAGATCATCCAGCTATCATAGGTGAAAAACAAACTAGCATCTACTGGAACAAATCAGCCACCGATCATAGGTCCTCTGGAGTATCTTACCTATTGAAAATAAAACCATGCCAATCGATAAACAAATATATCTACCACCTATCATTGGCAGCCCCTGGAACACACTAGCCACCTATCACAAGCCCTCCTAGGCATCATAACTAGCAGAAATAACATCCATAACAGCCATCATTGTAGAAAATTCATCATCTCTTATAACAAGAGAAACAAGGGTTTCACCTCATCAAAACTTCTCACAAGTGCATGTTCTCATCTCAACCACAAATCAGCAATAAATGAAGAAGAAACAATGCTTCAAAGTGTCAACTTGCTTCTCTCAAGTAACTTTGGTATGAAACCCCAATCTCTTCAACAAGGTCAAGTGCCTATCCCAGGTAAACTACATCTGAAACAAAAACTCCCTCTCTTACTCAAAACCATGTGAACATTTTCTCAGTTGGAGTTCTAATGCAAAACAGAAAACTACACCTTCAACCTTGAAGGTTTCACAGATCCTAGTCCTTGAATGTTAGGCCTTAGGACTACTGTAAATTAAAGTACAAAACAGCAGCAGGAAGAGTACAACAAATCACTTCAAACAGCCCCAAACCTCCCAGCAATTCAAGGAGAAAAGCTACCAAACACAGATAAGTTTCAGCCCTTCTGAGAATCGCTCTTTTACAGCAACAAAAACACCACTATAATAGTAGTATGACAACAGCAAAATCAGCCCCTTTTATTCTTTACATTAGATTTCAAATCCCTTAACAATTTGCCCTTTAACTTATTAAGTTATTTGAAATCAGCAAGAAAATATATAATTGTAACTAGTAATGAAGAAGAATATATACAGCTCAAATTCAAATTTGGATATTGCACAAGATATGGATAGGTGGAAACTTCATTAATAAGCTACATGTACATACCATAGCCTTCTCTCAAGGCTAGCACAAATCTACCAACCGTCCAAAACCCTAGCTAGGACAAATCAACAAAACCCTAACAACCAAGGAGCAACAATATGCAAGAATCTCTCCAGCATATCCTCCAATGCAAGAACATCCTCATCTTCTCTTCTTCACCAATCCACCCTAAGATTTTATCACAAAACCCTAATCTCCAATATCCAAAGGATAAACCCTAACCCTAGAACTCCAAGATACTCCAAGAAGACCAAGAAACCCTAGCACCTCAAGAGAGAGATAACAAGCCAAGCCACCACATTCGCCGCTTTTAAAGCATGAAAATCGAAATCCGCCGAATTTTATCCGATTATAATTTTAATCATTTAAATTCGTCGAATTTCATCCTTTAAATTCAACCCTAGCCCGCAAACCCACCATTTCTGTTCAGACATTGAGTTAGGAACAACAAATAGGTATTTTCCTTGTCCCCACATGCACCTCCTGTTGTTAATTCACCAAATGTTGAGAGAAATTAAAATATGTGTGAGTCTATGCTTCACAGCTCGTCTGATGCCCTCACAACTGGAACTGCAACAAATATGTGGTCAACAGTGGCTCTCTCTTGAGTCTCGACACTCGAAAGTCAAACTAGAAACCAAAAAAATTGTTCCCCGGTTCCTGATGAACCAATTCGTGGAAAATTGATTTGTGAGCCCGTTGAAAATGAACAAACTACTTCATGGGTTCGTGGCAAACTGGTTCAATTAATGATGGTATAATAAATATGGTATAGTAAATAGTTTCATTTTTATAATGTGTTTAATGAAATTCAAAATGTTGATGTATTTTTTATTTTTTCAATTTTATTAAAAAATTTAATGCATTTTTTAATGAGCAAATTTGTTCGTGGGTTTGTGGCAAATTCGTTCAATTAATGATGGCATAGACTATAGTAACTAGTTTCACTTTTATAAAGTTTCAATTTAATAATGTGTTTAATGAGCATATTAAACTTTATTAAAAATTTTGATGTATTTTTTATGATTTTTAAATTTTATAGTCTCTTGAATTTAATGTTGAATTTTATGACCAAACTTTTGAGTGCCGAATTTTTTACGAAGTTCGAAGTCACCGAACTCAAACACAAATTGAACCAGGTCACTTAGATAACAAGTACAAGAGAAAACTCTAAAGAGAGTGTCCACTCTTTCCTAGATCACATTTCTACACAAGAGTGAATAAGAATGAGCATTATGATAATTTGATGGAAAGTCTCTCTCCTTCCTCTATTTATATGAGAGATAAGGGAGAACTACAATACAATGTGTGCTTTAGCCCTTACAAGCAAACTACAATGAGCCCTTTGTAAGCCAACACAATTGAGATGCTATACTCCAAGTACATGTGTCATGATCCAAGGTGATGTCGGGGACAATAATGGCTCCAAGGTGATGTTGTGGACAATAATGGCTCCAAGGTGATGTAGCTACACAAGGTGCATACACATCTCTCCATTACAAGCCTTCATGAACTCCATTGGTCCTCCTATGCAATGTACTCCACTTGATCAACTAACCCCTGCAAAAACATTGCCAAAGCCCAAAGTACCACCAATCCATCTCTAATCCTCCAAATAGGAATCCAACCTACCACATTCCAACTAGGGCTTGAAATCATTCTCCAAGATGCATACTACTCCTCATCCCATGAAAGGTGCTCTCCAACCAAGTCAACTCTCTATATGGCACAATGAAAGGTGTCCATCCAAGTAAGAGATCTGCAAAGCCCAACGTAAGAAAGCCAAGCCAACACCCTCCTGACATCATTTATCCACTGAGCACGCTATCTCAATTGTGCATATCCATAATGTACCATCTCAAATGCCAATCCATCTTGGACCATCCAAGGGATGAACTAGTGAACATACACCATGTACCCCAAATCTCATGAAGCACCCCAAACATGGTGTAAACACTTTTGGAATATCCCCAAAGTTAACACATCCTCTAAGACAACAACTAGGTAGAGTTCCTCGGTTCCTAACTATTGATTTGTACCACAAAAAAATGATTCCAAGAACTAAAACATCAGTTTCAAATATTTAGGATCATAAAGGAGCAGGGAACAGGATCCGAGCCGTAATCAACTAGCTAACAAAATAGACAATGCCTCACTTAATTTCCAATTATCACCTAAGAAAGAAAAATGCCACATACATGATTTTGGAGATTAAAGATCAATGGCTTATATTGAATCTAAAGGAGAACCAACTTAGAGAAACATTTCACAAACATTCTTAGAGGAATTTTACTTCGAAAGGTTTTCAAATTGCCTGGAGAGATGCTAAGGAGAAAGAAGTTTAAGCCACAAGCACACTTCTACCATAGAAGACGGAGCTCTTAAAAGTTAAAACAATGGGATCATGTCAATGGGGTCTAGCTTAGTTGGTTAACGAGCCTTTTCTCCTCCCCGCTTAGATTCAAGCCCCACTTGTGACATGCTTGCCCCTTATGGATAAATTTCCTTCCCAAGGAGTCATATCACGTGGATGGGGAAGTATTAGATTCTCCCTAGTCACAGTCAGCTAGGCAAGAATTGATTCCACAAATCCATTGGTGAAATTCCCTTGGTTGACTAGAAGCGTTTCAAACAAGAAAGAAAACAACTGAGATCAAATATTGAAACTACTTTTCTTCTTAAAAAAATCTCCATTCTCTTATTTTTTAAAGATTGAACAGAAGAGGGGTTTTATTTCAATATCTATATGATTTATACTTAAAAAATCAGTCTTAGATTCTTAAAAGAGAACAGTTACAAGAAGAAAGATTCACAGCCGAGGATAAGGTTGACACACCCAGCTACTGATGATTTTGTATTTTGCTGAACCAAACAATTGAAACACTTATTTTCTACCCATAAAAACAATTCATATGTACAGCTTCATAGCCAAATGCCCTAAATCTGCACAGATATGAAAAATCTGCCCTTCCACCTTAGGAATGCTGCTTCAACTAGAAACTATCGGTGCTACTTCTATCATTTCAATCATAGTCCATTTGGAGGTAAAACAACAAGATGGGTCCATCTTCAGTCATAGATATTCTAAACAAGGATAGATCCATCTTAACCCCAGCCTAATAAGCACCAAGAGGAATCAAAAGAAACAGAGACAAAATTCTATCTATGCTTAAAAGCTTCGGGGTCAAAATGAATCTATGCTAATTTATTTTATTATAGTTTTATAATTACTATTTCTAGATCTTTCTATTATTATGTTCGGCTATATTTTAATTTTTCAATTTTATGGACTTCAATTTCTTTTAAATTAATTTCTTAATGTTACAGACATAACATGATAACACATCTACCCGGGGTGTAGATGCACCTCCCACTCTCAGTGCAACAAATACCTGTTGTTAACCATCATTTTGAATTTTTGAAGATAAACCACTTCTTTCAAGAACTTCCAAGAAAATAGGAGAGCGTATAGCATTCTATTCTTCACTGCCCTCCACAACAAAGCTGTGATGTTTCAAAATATCAATGCCCTTCTTATGACTATTCCAGGCATAATCCAAAGAATGTTTTTCATATTGAGGCTTTCCTTTTGTTATCTCACTTAACAATACCTTACATGCTGAACTGTTTTTGTTTTCTTTGGCAAATATTATCTTTGAAACACCCATTATCTGTGATTGCAATTTCAATGATATAATGAGATCGTACTCAAATGTGCTCAAAGTGTAGTTCGCTTTGCATCTAAAACCCATCAATAAGCTAGTTAGGGACAGGGAAACTCATAGGCGCCCCTTTATTTGTCTGTCTTTCATCAATATAAAATGCAATTTCCTGTGTCCCCAAATATCAGAAATAAGAAATCGGAAACAGCGTGAAACTGTTTTCTGGAATAAGCACAGCAATGGCCTGGAAAGTATTAGAAACACAAGGTAGACTTCTTAGGAAACCAAGGAAAGAAAGAAACTCCAAAAAAAGGTTTCTGGAAATGGGAAGAAAAAATTTTATTTAGACATAATAAAATTATAAAACACAATTTATAACTTCAATCACAATCCATAGACAGATTTTGCATTGCCAAATTGAATTTTTAACTCGATATTCAATGTTCATAATTCCCAATACATATCTCTAAGGATACAAGAAACAAAATCATTAATGTCAAAATGCCTAATGGCAAGGCTCAATCATCAACTGTATAGATGTACAGGGATTAGCAGACACTTTCCTTATAGCCATGAAGATTTGATCAATGAGTACAAAAGTAGGACCAAACTTAATCTATAAGAAACAAAAACATCATGCGAAGTGACAACCAGTCCAGATTTTGGAATGTAATTCAGCTCTGAAACTAACATTACATTGAGTGCATCACATTTTGGAATCATCGGATAACATATACAAGTTTACATGGAGTGTTTCAGATTCTGGCATCATAGGAGAATGCACTAAATCCCAATCAATATACCTCATTAGCAGAACCAGTTCCAGGATAAAAACGACCCCCTTCATGTCTATGTAAGGATATGTAGAGAACCTAACCAACAAAAAATGGCTTCATAAGTAAGCAGTCCAATAATCATGTATACTTTTTTGTCCGAATTATCATGCTCAAAAATTTCTTACCAAAGCAATTACCGAATTACTGAATTATCATGCTCAAAAATTTCCAAATTATCATGCAATTACCGAATTATCATGCTCAAAAATTTCTTGTGTTCCATTTCCATGGTGTACATCCTGCATAAGCAGGAAATAACATGAGATCTCTTTATGCAAAAAACCCAGAAACCTTGAACATATCGCATATCTGTACTGGGAGTAAACACATTTTATAGCCATGCAAATCTGACCTCTACAGTCTCAGAAAACTATCCGTTCCGTAAGGAAATTTACAAATCATGTTCAATGTTTAAGTTTTTTGGTTTTCATTATGTTTCATAAAAGTAAGACACCAAATGAAAGTATTCTTGCTATAAGAGAGTAAGGGGGGGTCTATGCAAGCTGACATTTTACTAATGAAAATCTTGGGTGCAAAATACAAAAAATCAAAACGTACTAAGTATATATAAAATAAAGATAAGATAGGATAAGATAGGACAGACTGAATGTTTCTTCTGCTCATACCCAATCAACAATTAAAACCTTCTTTGCACCTGCAGCTTGAGCAGCACGGGCAGCAATGGCTGCATTATTGTGAAGGCAGAATCCCATCACATCTGTAATGCCTGCATGATGACCAGGAGGTCTTACCTGTTTATGTGAAATGAAATATTTCAATGTCATTTAGATTTAGGATCCAAAATGCAAATAATATAGTGGCATACCAGACCACCCATTTAGTCTTGCAATGGTAAATCAGAAGATAGTCTCCCTGGAAATATCAAAAAAAAAATACAAATCAAAACTATTGCATACAAGTGCAAACCCATTCTGAGCTTGTCCTGTCACGACTACAGTTGCAAGATCAGCACATAAACCAGCTGCAAGTCTTGCTGCAAGAGCTGAATGCTCATTTGCATAAGTGTCTGCTGTGAAATAACTGTGAAAATTTTGAAAAACATTTAAATCAGTATGCCATGATTTAGCCAGCACAAATTCCCCTCAAGGAAGGGACTTTATATATTATTAAAATGTTTAAAATAAGGCTGCAAATGAAAGAACAGCAGCAGTGACCTGAAATGAAGATAAAAGAGCCAACAGAAACAGCGATATTAATGATTAATGATTTTGTTAATTGTCATAGAATTATTTCGCTGACTCTGAACGAACTAATGGGATACCAACACAACATATCTCTATTCACCAAAGGCCAGTTATGATAGAACAATCCAATAACTACTGAAAACCATATACCACAGAAATTGCAGGCTCTAATCAATGCAAAAGAATCAACTTATTTTGTTACATTTACTTGCAGGAATACTATGCGGGGAAACCAGTGCAGAAAGTGGGCAACGAATATTTTGGGAAGGAAGTCTGCCAGCTTCCTTGTAATTCTTAGATTCATCTTGTACAACAATAGACTGTCACATGTATTTCTATCTGAGAATGATGATATACTTCTAAAACTTGATAAGTCACATTGACAGTTTTGTCAGTTTCATGTGGAGCAGGATTCTCCTTGGAGGGAGGCTATGTATATTGAAACCTCTACAAACAAACAAGAAATTTCCAGATTTGGATTTCACAGAAGTCCCAGAAAAAAACTGCTATTTAATTCTGAAGTATGTGTTGTGATGTGTAAGCAAAATGAAATTGATGTCTAACGGAAGGAGATGGTATTCATCTGGCAAACAAATTTGATATTTCTGCAAGCGATGCAGTCTATTCATCAGGGCCTGTTAGACTTTAAGATAGCAGTATTATTTCAATCTTATTTGCAGTGGAATATAAATAAGGATCACTGGAAGGATAACCAAAGCACAGAAACGAAAAACACTGAGATTTGTCCTGGGAAACCCTTCAAGGAGAGAAAACCCAGCAAACTTTCTTATAGAGATTCAGTCCAAAGTACATGAGCATATATCCAGATACAATAGTAATCACATGGAAGAATAACCCCAAAAATAGTAACCCCAGAAAACAGTCTTCTCCTTGCTTGAGCAAACTTCCTTCTTGTGGAGCGAACTTGCTTGATTGATTGCTTGAGAAAATGAATGAGACGTCACCTTTATTTATACTTGATTTTGGCTGACTTTTTAACTGGGGCCGACTTGTCTTTCTTCCCTAGGCCGGCTTCTCTTCTAGCATAATAATATTGCCTTTATTATTATTTTCTCTGGGCCAACTTGGTCTAAGGATGCCTCACACAGCTACAACACCAACACTCCCTCTTAGCTAGGGAGGCATCATCATGCTAGAACACATCTGGATATCATCTGAGCATCACGACTGTCTTGAACATCTCTGCAGGATAAGAAAGGTCTTCCAACACAACTTAGTCCACCGAGAAGTGTCATCAACTCAACTCAGTCCATCGAGGAGTCAACAACTCAACCCAGTCCATCGGGAAGTCAACGTGTAACAACTCAACTCAATCCATCGAGGAGTCAACAACTCAACCCAATCCATCAATCTAATGTACTATTTTAATTAAATAACCCAGAGACACCCGTTAGCCTATTTTATTCACTAGGAGCATAAAGGAACATCACTTTAGTGTTATTAGATCACCAGTAGATTATAGAAGGCCATTGGAGCAGATATCAACAAGCATGCAGAGCATGTTATTTCACTTTGCATGCGTCAATGAGCAATTAGGATTGCATGCATGCAAAAATAAAGTCATGCAAACCCTAAACGCTAAAAGCTATATAAGAAGATAAGTCGAACCAAAAAGGTATCCAAGTTTATTATTCACTTTTGAGATTGGTTTCAAGAGCTTGGCAGCAACAGCAGCAGCGAGTTACGTTGAGGGCGTGAGTCTTGAGCCAGCAAGTGTTTTCGGCAGTGAAACTTATCTGCGCTAATCACTTTCAGAGGTAGATCATGTTACCCACTAAGTCATGATTAGTTGGTGGTATCAAGTGAGCCGGATGAAAAGAACAAACACAATTGTTCATCTTTCAAAATTTAGAACTCATTCAGGCTTCTTCTGAGAACTTTTTGTTAATTTTTTGTAACACATGTTCATACCCCCTTGGGGAAATTGTAAAAAATGTCCTAGTATTTATTTTTTTATAAAAGGCTCAACTTCCCAGACTTGAGCATCAAGCCGACTAGCCCAGAGTGTTTTTTCCCTCGATTATTATTAGTTGTTGAATAAACGACTAATAATTTTTGAGTTTTTCACTCACACCTTTAAAGTTGGGGTAGTCGTCTTGGTGTTTCGGCCTTAGGAGGTTATTAGATTCTTCGTGACAGTGTTTTTCAACATGCTAGGCATTAAAATTGAGTCGTATGGACATGTGCGATGATTTTAAGGATGATTTTAAGGAACCATACTTATTTAAAAGTGTATAAATGTTGGCGAATATTACCAATTCTTAAAACGCCAACTATCAAATGATTGGCGATATTTTTCAAAAAATATTTTCATTTCCAAGGATTTTATATTGTTTATATAATAATTTGGCAATTTTTCGGGTGAAAAATGTTTACCCCATCAAAATTGGGTGAAACGGGGCTTCAAAAAATGCAAAATGGCGAATCTTTTTTAGGAGAAAAACATGGAAAAATAGCCCACTGGGCTAAAATTCGCCCCTAAAATTATCTCTGGTGCTAGGCCCCCCTAAAGTTTCATCCTTTTCCAAGAAAATAATTTTTTTCCGCAAATTTAGGCCATTTTTTAACGGTTTAATTAAAAATTTTCAAAATGTAATAAAAGTCAGATACGGAGTCCATTTTTAATGTGGGGACACTCTTTTTCACACTCAGAGCATCAACTTTACCCTAAGAACCACTTTCCACATCAGTCGGGCAGTCGAAACACCCCGTGGAGCATTATTCAACTATAAGTGCATTAAATTGGCATTTTAATGCTAAATTACAACAATTTGGCAGAAAAGGACAAATTTGATTAAGTGAAATTTAAATTAGTTTAATGTGGAAACGACATGGAAAAGTGGTCCCACGAAGTTAGCGACTTCTTCATCCACTTAAAGAGTATCAAACTTTGGGTTTATTTTAATGTAGTAAGTGGTTATGAAGTGAGGGTGACATCAAAGTATGGAGGCTAGCGAATGGAGAAGTGGGTGGAACCCTCTCAAATTATTAAACTAATGATTTGACTTAAACTTGGTTCTATTCCTTTAAACCTTTAAGCATTTCAAACTTTGGTATAGAAAAACAAATTCTAACATGGTATGTTATGAGGGTCATATCTCTTCACATCAATGAGATTCGCGTGAGGTGGGAAGGAGGGGTCCACCCCATTCAAAGTTTAAAAGGATTTGTTATAATATAGTTTGAACCTTGGTTTATCTCTTAAAAGAATATCGTAGACATTGCTTACATCACCCACTTCCTCACATCAACATTGGATTCTTCACGCATGAGATTTGTTGAAGCTCGCCAATTTGGAGTTGGTAAGTTAGGTGGTTGTGTTGGCAGTAGATGATTGGTTTGGGTGATTGATGGGTCAAAGGTGTGAATCACCTCTTCAGTCCCACCTCAGTTCAACTCAGTGGGACTCCTCTTCAAAATAGTTCAACTCAGTTACACTCCGAGTTTATCTTCAGTGTTGGTAGCCCCCTAGAGGCTTGCTCTAGCTATAAATAAAGACTCTGCTTCTCTCACAAACTAGTTGGGTTTGGAGTAAGAGAGCGCATGTTGTTGTAATCTGTTATGCTATTTTTTACTTGATAATAAAAAGCTTTGGAGGCTAATAGTGTGTTGCTTTGGTGTGTGGGCCAAAATTCTTACATTTTCATGAGGTAACCAGTTTCTTTCTTGCATTTTTTGTTTACTCTGGATATAGACCTTGCCTCAACAAGACTCCTCTGAATCCGTAGGAATAGGAATTGTAAGTAAGTTTACTTTCATTTCTATTTATTCATGTATGCTTAGAGATCAAGATTTGCATGACAAATAAGTTTATTTCCATGCTATTTTAGTCTCGTTTTATATATGTTTTCAAGATCTCACAGGTATGCAAAGCTTGTGATTGAGTTTCAGGGTATCCAACTTGGAGGAAGTGTGGATCTATTTTGACTCCACTCAATCTCCAACAATCTCCAATAACATAGTCCCTCGGCATCCCACTACAAAGTCTTTGAGCAAATCTTTCGCGGCAACAAGCTCTTTCTCCATCTCTTTCTCTTCTTAAAAAATCATTTTATCCCTTAGTTACCTTCCTTGCTTTTGTAGATCTATCATGTTTAAAGTTAAAATCTTTCTTTAGATCTCGTTTGCAAGTTCTTAAATCTTAGATCTAAAGTGCTTTAAAGTTTTATGTTTTCAAGAGTAGATCTGGCATAGGAAAGTTTAATTTTTTGCAAAAGCATTTTAAGTGAAATTTACAGCTTACATAAAATAAAATTTCCTTTAAAGTCTAAAGATAAATCTAGCATAAAGTGCACATCGTATTGGCTGCCCAAAAGGCAAGCCAAGATCCCAAGGAAAGCTTGCTTTCCTTGGTTAAATTTTTGCATTTTTACATAGTTTTAACTTAGACTTTTTTTACGAAAATTTTTGCATTGTCCAAAAACACTTTTAAAGTGTTTTTGGGCACATTTAGCCTAATATTGCTTGCTGGTTTTTAGCAGGTGAATTAAAAAAAAGAAGGAAACTCTGTCCGAAAACACAATTTTTGGACATCCGGAGCTTCCTAGAAGTTCCCCCCTCAGTCGATCTTCTTTTCTCTCTGTGTTGTAAGTCTTTGGATCCCAGATAACAACGACCAAAGAGCATTTCTTCTAAGCATTGTAAACGAGTAATAAAAAAGATCTAGAGTAGGCTCTTTCGAGCCCACTCCCCATCCCCCAAAACTAAACTAAACTAAAGGGATGAGGGATCCGCGTCGTTTTTCCCTTTTTTGGCATTTTTTGTTTTTTTTCTATTTCTTGCTTTAGTTTAGTTTTATTCATTCATATGCAAGTACTGTACTTTGTTTTGCATTGCAAATTGTTTACATCTTCCAAGTTCTCAAAGTAAACTTACTACTTACCCCACGATTTCTCGAGTGACGCGAAAGGGAAAAGAGATTCAAATTAGATAACCGTGTTTTCTTTTTGTTCATAAAACAACCCCTCCTTGCTTTCCCCATTGCAGTTCACTTGAAATGAAAGAGATCCTTGAAGGTTCATTTTTTCTTCTTTTAAAAGAAAACCTTTAATAAAATCTTTAAAATCCTTTAGACTCTGTTGTGTATGCGCTGCACCATGGCAGTTCGTCCGATCAGTCAGCTGCATCAAAAGCAATGTGGGCGACTAGATTAATTAAGTTTTCATACCCCGAATTAACCTCCCAGGCGAAAATCCAACGCCTCGAATTAATCCGTTGCGGTGGCAAAATCCACAAAAGAAGCGAGAACAACTGGGTAGCGACCTCGGGACACTGTTAGGCTACACCCTTGTTGGTGTAGTGTTGAACACGTCTCAGAGACTCCAACCAGCCCACATTTCTTTGCAGGGAGTCGCATCAGATAACGATTTTGGACATACTCCTCATACCTTCGGGTATATTTGGAGTCCCCTTTTCCCTTAATTTAATCAACTCATCCCATATCTAATCTAAATCTTGACCAAGAGCACTTCCAACATTTCTTTCAGCAATACAACAGCATTTTCATTGGTGGACTCCATTATTGGCCTTGGTTTCTTTTTACTTGATATCATCATATGTTTCCACATTCTTTGATTATCATATATTGATCTTTATGTTGTTGTGGTTTAATTAATATTGCAATATCTTGTATCAAATTTGGTTTATCAAACTCCTAAATAACTCATTCATCACCATCACACTAAGCTTTAATAGCCTTAGCAATTTAATAGGGTCTACCCCACTTGGCTTCAATTAGGAGTTGGCCTAAACGGAGGAGTCAAGAATAAGGTGACAGCCTTGACTCGAGACTTTCCCCGAAGGACACACCAAGTGGCTTGATGATTTCTGCCACGTCTCCCCCAGGTGTGTGAAAGGCAGCAACAAATCATACAGATCTATCACAGATTTTCACAGTTGTTATCTTCACATAGAGCAGTAGCATATTCAGGTTCAAAGATCAAAGATCTAGTAGCATAAGGAAGAAACGCATTCATACGGGGTGCATTGATCAATCAAGGATCGATTTGCTATTGAGCTAGAAGTCCTCAGAACCTCTGCATGCTATGAAACCGGATTCGTCCTCTAGGCCCCTCGTGTCCCATGGGGATCGAATCGGACACGATTCGAGTCCGACACGAGCCCGATTCGACTTCCAGTCGAATCCTAAAACCGGACACAAAAATTAATCGAATCGGGGACACAAAAATTACGCGTGTCCCGAAAACCGGACACGAATCCCGAAAACAGGACACGTGACCGGCAGAAAAAGACAGTCGGGTTTGCTTAAATTCAATTTTTTGTCTTTTATTTTGTCATTTGAAAGGAAGCAATTGATTGAGAGTGAGTTTTATGTGCAGGTGAAGGAGTTTTGAAGGAAATTTGAAGGCTATCCATTGTTTCCAAGCGGTTCCAAGTGCATTCCGGTGGATTTGTGGAGAGCATTGCAAGCTCTACCATCACACAAGAAAAGGAATGTCTCAATTAGCTAGGGCAGGAGGTAGGGGTCAAAGGAAAGGGAGAAATGCACCATCTAGGGCCTCCCCTCCTATTCCACCAAGCACAACCGGTTCTCCTCCTCCGTCAAGTGCTCCATCGGCTGCTAGTGGAGCTCATGCTCCATATAACCCTGTTTTAGCAAGACAACAAGCCCAAGAAAAAAAATACCCTTTGTGGAAGTATGTGACAAGGAAAGATGGGCCCGGGGCAAAGCTTGGTGGGGGAGGCAATGTGTCTTGGAGATGCAATTTTTGCAACCATGAGTTCATAAGCACATATTTCCGGGTGAAGGGCCATTTGTTGGCCCTTCCTTCTTGTGGGATTTCTTCATGCAAAGCGGTGACTGCTAACCAAAGGAGGGATATGGAAAGAGAGGATAATGTTGGCTTAGGGAAGGTGGCAGCAGCAAGCAAGAAAAAAGAGGATGATCCTCTTCCATTTTTTAGGAAGTCCTCTAGCACCAAGACTCCATTTCCACCTAGCATTCATGGGCGTGGAGATACTTATCAAACAAGAAAGAGGCAATCTACAGGTGGTCCAATGGATAGGATTTTCCAACAAGAGGCACGAGAATAGGTAGACCTTACCATTGCATTTTTCTTCTACCTCAACTTCATCTCATTCAATGTTGCACGGTCACCATTGTATTTTGAGATGGTTCGAACTATCTTGGAACGAGCTCCAAGTGGTTATGTGCCTCCTGGTTCAGAGAAGCTTAGAACCACATTGTTGGTTAAAGCAAAGGAGGTCGATAAAATCCTTGAGCCAATTAGAGCAACATGGCCCTCATATGGAGTGAGTATTGTTTTTGATGGATGGACGGATCCCGCACGCCATCCACTCATCAATTTCATGGTATCTTCCCAAAATGGACCGTTATTCTTGAAAGCGGTGGATGCTCTTGGGAAATACAAGGATGCACAATTTATGGGTGATTTATTCATCAAAACCATTGAAGAAGTAGGTGTTGATTCGTGTGTACAAATCATCACGGTCAATGCACCTGTTTGCAAGGCTGCTGGCATGATTGTGGAAGCTAAATATCCACAGGTATGTTCATTCTTTCATTTCTAATTTGCTCATTGTTTGAATTTGGTCATTGCAATGTTAGTGTTGTAGAGTCATTGATACATGCTTTTATTGCTCTTACAGGTTTTTTGGACACCTTGCATTGTCCATTCCTTGAATTTAGCACTGAAAGCCATTGCTTCGGATGTGTCATGGATTGGCCCCCTTATTGAGGATGCACGCCATATCCGTAACTTTGTACAAAACCACACAAATGCCCTCACCATCTACAAACAGTACACACAGCTTTCATTGCTGAAGATTGCAGATACTCGGTTTGCTTCCTCATTCATCATGTTGAAGAGGTTGAGGGAGGTCAAAACCGCTCTTGGGTCCATGGTGATTTCAGATTTTTGGGCTTTTTGGAGAAGGACGGATCAGGCTGCTTCACAAAAGGTGAAGGACAGGGTGTTAGATGATGGTTGGTGGGACATGGTAGATCTTAGCATTAAGATCATGGAGCCCATCATTTCTTTGTTGCGGTTTGCAGACACGGACCAGCCAATCCTAGCAGAGGTTTATGAGGGGTGGGATTTCCATGATTGAGTCCATGAGGTCCATTGTCATGGAGAATGAGTGTCCCGAGTATGGGACATCGACAGAGAACTTATGAAC